>CAUEHS010000175.1:0-72147 GCA_958510865.1 Myrrha octodecimguttata | reverse complement strand
CACCAATCATTCCTCTTCACAATCCAGAATAACGTTCCAAAAATAAAAAGTCTAACTTTCGAAACAACTGAGATACAGGGTGTTCTTCGTCAAATGACAGGTATAGTATCTTTCGAACCAATGCTCTGATTCGACTGAAATTTTCACCAATCATTCCTCTTCACAATCCAGAATAACGTTTCAAAAATAAAAAGTCTTACTTTCGAAACAACTGAGATACAGGGTGTTCTTCGTCAAATGACAAGTATAGTATCTTTCGAACCAATGCTCTGATTCGACTGAAATTTTCACCAATCATTCCTCTTCACAATCCAGAATAACGTTTCAAAAATAAAAAGTCTAACTTTCGAAACAACTGAGATACAGGGTGTTCTTCGTCAAATGACAGGTATAGTATCTTTCGAACCAATGCTCTGATTCGACTGAAATTTTCACCAATCATTCCTCTTCACAATCCAGAATAACGTTTCAAAAATAAAAAGTCTAACTTCCGAAACAACTGAGATACAGGGTGTTCTTCGTCAAATGACAGGTATAGTATCTTTCGAACCAATGCTCTGATTCGACTGAAATTTTCACCAATCATTCCTCTTCACAATCCAGAATAACGTTTCAAAAATAAAAAGTCTAACTTTCGAAACAACTGAGATACAGGGTGTTCTTCGTCAAATGACAGGTATAGTATCTTTCGAACCAATGCTCTGATTCGACTGAAATTTTCACCAATCATTCCTCTTCACAATCCAGAATAACGTTCTAAAAATAAAAAGTCTAACTTTCGAAACAACTGAGATACAGGGTGTTCTTCGTCAAATGACAAGTATAGTATCTTTCGAACCAATGCTCTGATTCGACTGAAATTTTCACCAATCATTCCTCTTCACAATCCAGAAAAACGATTCAAAAATAAAAAGTCTAACTTTCGAAACAACTGAGATACAGGGTGTTCTTCGTCAAATGACAGGTATAGTATCTTTCGAACCAATGCTCTGATTCGACTGAAATTTTCACCAATCATTCCTCTTCACAATCCAGAATAACGTTCCAAAAATAAAAAGTCTAACTCTCGAAACAACTGAGATACAGGGTGTTCTTCGTCAAATGACAGGTATAGTATCTTTCGAACCAATGCTCTGATTCGACTGAAATTTTCACCAATCATTCCTCTTCACAATCCAGAATAACGATTCAAAAATAAAAAGTCTATATTTCGAAACAACTGAGATACAGGGTGTTCTTCGTCAAATGACAGGTATAGTATCTTTCGAACCAATGCTCTGATTCGACTGAAATTTTCACCAATCATTCCTCTTCACAATCCAGAATAACGTTCCAAAAATAAAAAGTCTAACTTTCGAAACAACTGAGATACAGGGTGTTCTTCGTCAAATGACAGGTATAGTATCTTTCGAACCAATGCTCTGATTCGACTGAAATTTTCACCAATCATTCCTCTTCACAATCCAGAATAACGTTTCAAAAATAAAAAGTCTAACTTTCGAAACAACTGAGATACAGGGTGTTCTTCGTCAAATGACAGGTATAGTATCTTTCGAACCAATGCTCTGATTCGACTGAAATTTTCACCAATCATTCCTCTTCACAATCCAGAATAACGTTTCAAAAATAAAAAGTCTAACTTTCGAAACAACTGAGATACAGGGTGTTCTTCGTCAAATGACAAGTATAGTATCTTTCGAACCAATGCTCTGATTCGACTGAAATTTTCACCAATCATTCCTCTTCACAATCCAAAATAACGTTCCAAAAATAAAAAGTCTAACTTTCGAAACAACTGAGATACAGGGTGTTCTTCGTCAAATGACAGGTATAGTATCTTTCGAACCAATGCTCTGATTCGACTGAAATTTTCACCAATCATTCCTCTTCACAATCCAGAATAACGATTCAAAAATAAAAAGTCTAACTTTCGGAACAACTGAGATACAGGATGTTCTTCGTCAAATGACAGGTATAGTATCTTTCGAACCAATGCTCTGATTCGACTGAAATTTTCACCAATCATTCCTCTTCACAATCCAGAATAACGTTTCAAAAATAAAAAGTCTAACTTTCGAAACAACTGAGATACAGGGTGTTCTTCGTCAAATGACAGGTATAGTATCTTTCGAACCAATGCTCTGATTCGACTGAAATTTTCACCAATCATTCCTCTTCACAATCCAGAATAACTTTCCAAAAATAAAAAGTCTAACTTTCGAAACAACTGAGATACAGGGTGTTCTTCGTCAAAGGACAGGTATAGTATCTTCCGAACCAATGCTCTGATTCGACTGAAGTTTTCACCAATCATTCCTCTTCATAATCCAGAATAACGTTCCAAAAATAAAAAGTCTAACTTTCGAAACAACTGAGATACAGGGTGTTCTTCGTCAAATGACAGGTATAGTATCTTTCGAACCAATGCTCTGATTCGACTGAAATTTTCACCAATCATTCCTCTTCACAATCCAGAATAACGATTCAAAAATAAAAAGTCTAACTTTCGAAACAACTGAGATACAGGGTGTTCTTCGTCAAATGACAGGTATAGTATCTTTCGAACCAATGCTCTGATTCGACTGAAATTTTCACCAATCATTCCTCTTCACAATCCAGAATAACGATTCAAAAATAAAAAGTCTAACTTTCGAAACAACTGAGATACAGGGTGTTCTTCGTCAAATGACAGGTATAGTATCTTTCGAACCAATGCTCTGATTCGACTGAAATTTTCACCAATCATTCCTCTTCACAATCCAGAATAACGTTCCAAAAATAAAAAGTCTAACTTTCGAAACAACTGAGATACAGGGTGTTCTTCGTCAAATGACAGGTATAGTATCTTTCGAACCAATGCTCTGATTCGACTGAAATTTTCACCAATCATTCCTCTTCACAATCCAGAATAACGTTCCAAAAATAAAAAGTCTAACTTTCGAAACAACTGAGATACAGGGTGTTCTTCGTCAAATGACAAGTATAGTATCTTTCGAACCAATGCTCTGATTCGACTGAAATTTTCACCAATCATTCCTCTTCACAATCCAGAATAACGATTCAAAAATAAAAAGTCTAACTTCCGAAACAACTGAGAGACAGGGTGTTCTTCGTCAAATGACAGGTATAGTATCTTTCGAACCAATGCTCTGATTCGACTGAAATTTTCACCAATCATTCCTCTTCAAAATCCAGAATAACGTTTCAAAAATAAAAAGTCTAACTTTCGAAACAACTGAGATACAGGGTGTTCTTCGTCAAATGACAGGTATAGTATCTTTCGAACCAATGCTCTGATTCGACTGAAATTTTCACCAATCATTCCTCTTCACAATCCAGAATAACGTTTCAAAAATAAAAAATCTAACTTCCGAAACAACTGAGATACAGGGTGTTCTTCGTCAAATGACAAGTATAGTATCTTTCGAACCAATGCTCTGATTCGACTGAAATTTTCACCAATCATTCCTCTTCACAATCCAGAATAACGTTTCAAAAATAAAAATTTTAACTTTCGAAACAACTGAGATACAGGGTGTTCTTCGTCAAATGACAGGTATAGTATCTTTCGAACCAATGCTCTGATTCGACTGAAATTTTCACCAATCATTCCTCTTCACAATCCAGAATAACGTTCCAAAACTAAAAAGTCTAACTTTCGAAACAACTGAGATACAGGGTGTTCTTCGTCAAATGACAAGTATAGTATCTTTCGAACCAATGCTCTGATTCGACTGAAATTTTCACCAATCATTCCTCTTCACAATCCAGAATAACGATTCAAAAATAAAAAGTCTAACTTTCGAAACAACTGAGATACAGGGTGTTCTTCGTCAAATGACAGGTATAGTATCTTTCGAACCAATGCTCTGATTCGACTGAAATTTTCACCAATCATTCCTCTTCACAATCCAGAATAACGTTCCAAAAATAAAAAGACTAACTTTCGAAACAACTGAGATACAGGGTGTTCTTCGTCAAATGACAAGTATAGTATCTTTCGAACCAATGCTCTGATTCGACTGAAATTTTCACCAATCATTTCTCTTCACAATCCAGAATAACGATTCAAAAATAAAAAGTCTAACTTTCGAAACAACTGAGATACAGGGAGTTCTTCGTCAAATGACAGGTATAGTATCTTTCGAACCAATGCTCTGATTCGACTGAAATTTTCACCAATCATTCCTCTTCAAAATCCAGAATAACGTTCCAAATATAAAATGTCTAACTTTCGAAACAACTGAGATACAGGGTGTTCTTCGTCAAATGACAGGTATAGTATCTTTCGAACCAATGCTCTGATTCGACTGAAATTTTCACCAATCATTCCTCTTCACAATCCAGAATAACGTTTCAAAAATAAAGAGTCTAACTTTCGAAACAACTGAGATACAGGGTGTTCTTCGTCAAATGACAGGTATAGTATCTTTCGAACCAATGCTCTGATTCGACTGAAATTTTCACCAATCATTCCTCTTCACAATCCAGAATAACGTTCCAAAAATAAAAAGTCTAACTTTCGAAACAACTGAGATACAGGGTGTTCTTCGTCAAATGACAAGTATAGTATCTTTCGAACCAATGCTCTGATTCGACTGAAATTTTCACCAATCATTCCTCTTCACAATCCAGAATAACGATTCAAAAATAAAAAGTCTAACCTTCGAAACAACTGAGATACAGGGTGTTCTTCGTCAAATGACAGGTATAGTATCTTTCGAACCAATGCTCTGATTCGACTGAAATTTTCACCAATCATTCCTCTTCACAATCCAGAATAACGTTCCAAAAATAAAAAGTCTAACTTTCGAAACAACTGAGATACAGGGTGTTCTTCGTCAAATGACAGGTATAGTATCTTTCGAACCAATGCTCTGATTCTACTGAAATTTTCACCAATCATTCCTCTTCAAAATCCAGAATAACGTTCCAAAAATAAAAAGTCTAACTTTCGAAACAACTGAGATACAGGGTGTTCTTCGTCAAATGACAGGTATAGTATCTTTCGAACCAAAGCTCTGATTCGACTGTAATTTTCACCAATCATTCCTCTTCACAATCCAGAATAACGTTTCAAAAATAAAAAGTCTAACTTCCGAAACAACTGAGATACAGGGTGTTCTTCGTCAAATGACAGGTATAGTATCTTTCGAACCAATGCTCTGATTCGACTGAAATTTTCACCAATCATTCCTCTTCAAAATCCAGAATAACGTTCCAAAAATAAAAAGTCTAACTTTCGAAACAACTGAGATACAGGGTGTTCTTCGTCAAATGACAGGTATAGTATCTTTCGAACCAATGCTCTGATTCGACTGAAATTTTCACCGATCATTCCTCTTCACAATCCAGAATAACGTTTCAAAAATAAAAAGTCTAACTTCCGAAACAACTGAGATACAGGGTGTTTTTCGTCAAATGACAGGTATAGTATCTTTCGAACCAATGCTCTGATTCGACTGAAATTTTCACCAATCATTCCTCTTCACAATCCAGAATAACGTTTCAAAAATAAAAAGTCTAACTTTCGAAACAACTGAGATACAGGGTGTTCTTCGTCAAATGACAGGTATAGTATCTTTCGAACCAATGCTCTGATTCGACTGAAATTTTCACCAATCATTCCTCTTCAAAATCCAGAATAACGTTCCAAAAATAAAAAGTCTATCTTTCGAAACAACTGAGATACAGGGTGTTCTTCGTCAAATGACAGGTATAGTATCTTTCGAACCAATGCTCTGATTCGACTGAAATTTTCACCAATCATTCCTCCTCACAATCCAGAATAACGTTCCAAAAATAAAAAGTCTAACTTTCGAAACGACTGAGATACAGGTTGTTCTTCGTCATATGACAGGTATAGTATCTTTCGAACCAATGCTCTGATTCGACTGAAATTTTCACCAATCATTCCTCTTCACAATCCAGAATAACGTTTCAAAAATAAAAAGTCTAACTTTCGAAACAACTGAGATACAGGGTGTTCTTCGTCAAATGACAGGTATAGTATCTTTCGAACCAATGCTCTGATTCGACTGAAATTTTCACCAATCATTCCTCTTCAAAATCCAGATTAACGTTCCAAAAATAAAAAGTCTAACTTTCGAAACAACTGAGATACAGGGTGTTCTTCGTCAAATGACAGGTATAGTATCTTTCGAACCAATGCTCTGATTCGACTGAAATTTTCACCAATCATTCCTCTTCACAATCCAGAATAATGTTCCAAAAATAAAAAGTCTAACTTTCGAAACAACTGAGATACAGGGTGTTCTTCGTCAAATGACAAGTATAGTATCTTTCGAACCAATGCTCTGATTCGACTGAAATTTTCACCAATCATTCCTCTTCAAAATCCAGAATAACGTTCCAAAAATAAAAAGTCTAACTTTCGAAACAACTGAGATACAGGGTGTTCTTCGTCAAATGACAGGTATAGTATCTTTCGAACCAATGCTCTGATTCGACTGAAATTTTTACCAATCATTCCTCTTCACAATCCAGAATAACATTTCAAAAATAAAAAGTCTAACTTCCGAAACAACTGAGATACAGGGTGTTCTTCGTCAAATGGCAGGTATAGTATCTTTCGAACCAATGCTCTGATTCGACTGAAATTTTCACCAATCATTCCTCTTCACAATCCAGAATAACGTTTCAAAAATAAAAAGTCTAACTTTCGAAACAACTGAGATACAGGGTGTTCTTCGTCAAATGACAGGTATAGTATCTTTCGAACCAATGCTCTGATTCGACTGAAATTTTCACCAATCATTCCTCTTCAAAATCCAGTATAACGATTCAAAAATAAAAAGTCTAACTTTCGAAACAACTGAGATACAGGGTGTTCTTCGTCAAATGACAGGTATAGTATCTTTCGAACCAATGCTCTGATTCGACTGAAATTTTCACCAATCATTCCTCTTCACAATCCAGAATAAAGTTCCAAAAATAAAAAGTCTAACTTTCGAAACAACTGAGATACAGGGTGTTCTTCGTCAAATGACAAGTATAGTATCTTTCGAACCAATGCTCTGATTCGACTGAAATTTTCACCAATCATTCCTCTTCACAATCCAGAATAACGATTCAAAAATAAAAAGTCTAACTTTCGAAACAACTGAGATACAAGGTGTTCTTCGTCAAATGACAGGTATAGTATCTTTCGAACCAATGCTCTGATTCGACTGAAATTTTCACCAATCATTCCTCTTCACAATCCAGAATAACTTTCCAAAAATAAAAAGTCTAACTTTCGAAACAACTGAGATACAGGGTGTTCTTCGTCAAATGACAGGTATAGTATCTTTCGAACCAATGCTCTGATTCGACTGAAATTTTCACCAATCATTCCTCTTCACAATCCAGAATAACGATTCAAAAATAAAAAGTCTAACTTTCGAAACAACTGAGATACAGGGTGTTCTTCGTCAAATGACAGGTATAGTATCTTTCGAACCAATGCTCTGATTCGACTGAAATTTTCACCAATCATTCCTCTTCACAATCCAGAATAACGTTCCAAAAATAAAAAGTCTAACTTTCGAAACAACTGAGATACAGGTTGTTCTTCGTCAAATGACAAGTATAGTATCTTTCGAACCAATGCTCTGATTCGACTGAAATTTTCATCAATCATTCCTCTTCACAATCCAGAATAACGATTCAAAAATAAAAAGTCTAACTTTCGAAACAACTGAGATACAGGGTGTTCTTCGTCAAATGACAGGTATAGTATCTTTCGAACCAATGCTCTGATTCGACTGAAATTTTCACCAATCATTCCTCTTCACAATCCAGAATAACGTTTCAAAAATAAAAAGTCTAACTTTCGAAACAACTGAGATACAGGGTGTTCTTCGTCAAATGACAGGTATAGTATCTTTCGAACCAATGCTCTGATTCGACTGAAATTTTCACCAATCATTCCTCTTCACAATCCAGAATAACGATCCAAAAATAAAAAGTCTTACTTTCGAAACAACTGAGATACAGGGTGTTCTTCGTCAAATGACAGGTATAGTATCTTTCGAACCAATGCTCTGATTAGACTGAAATTTTCACCAATCATTCCTCTTCACAATCCAGAATAACGATTCAAAAATAAAAAGTCTAACTTTCGAAACAACTGAGATACAGGGTGTTCTTCGTCAAATGACAAGTATAGTATCTTTCGAACCAATGCTCTGATTCGACTGAAATTTTCACCAATCATTCCTCTTCACAATCCAGAATAACGATTCAAAAATAAAAAGTCTAACTTTCGAAACAACTGAGATACAGGGTGTTCTTCGTCAAATGACAGGTATAGTATCTTTCGAACCAATGCTCTGATTCGACTGAAATTTTCACCAATCATTCCTCTTCACAATCCAGAATAACGATTCAAAAATAAAAAGTCTAACTTTCGAAACAACTGAGATACAGGGTGTTCTTCGTCAGATGACAGGTATGGTATCTTTCGAACCAATGCTCTGATTCGACTGAAATTTTCACCAATCATTCCTCTTCAAAATCCAGAATAACGTTCCAAAAATAAAAAGTCTAACTTTCGAAACAACTGAGATACAGGGTGTTCTTCGTCAAATGACAGGTATAGTATCTTTCGAACCGATGCTCTGATTCGACTGAAATTTTCACCAATCATTCCTCTTCAAAATCCAGAATAACGTTCCAAAAATAACAAGTCTAACTTTCGAAACAACTGAGATACGGGGTGTTCTTCGTCAAATGACAGGTATAGTATCTTTCGAACCAATGCTCTGATTCGACTGAAATTTTCACCAATCATTCCTCTTCACAATCCAGAATAACGTTTCAAAAATAAAAAGTTGTTTCGAAAGTTAGACTTTTTATTTTTGGAACGTTATTCTGGATTGTGAAGAGGAATGATTGGTGAAAATTTCAGTCGAATCAGAGCATTGGTTCGAAAGATACTATACCTGTCATTTGACGAAGAACACCCTGTATCTCAGTTGTTTCGAAAGTTAGACTTTTTATTTTTGAATCGTTATTCTGGATTGTGAAGAGGAATGATTGGTGAAAATTTAAGTCGAATCAGAGCATTGGTTCGAAAGATACTATACTTGTCATTTGACGAAGAACACCCTGTATCTCAGTTGTTTCGAAAGTTAGACTTTTTATTGTTGGAACGTTATTCTGGATTTTGAAGAGGAATGATTGGTGAAAATTTCAGTCGAATCAGAGCATTGGTTCGAAAGATACTATACTTGTCATTTGACGAAGAACACCCTGTATCTCAGTTGTTTCGAAAGTTAGACTTTTTATTTTTGGAACGTTATTCTGGATTGTGAAGAGGAATGATTGGTGAAAATTTCAGTCGAATCAGAGCATTGGTTCGAAAGATACTATACCTGTCATTTGACGAAGAACACCCTGTATCTCAGTTGTTTCGAAAGTAAGACTTTTTATTTTTGAATCGTTATTCTGGATTGTGAAGAGGAATGATTGGTGAAAATTTCAGTCGAATCAGAGCATTGGTTCGAAAGATACTATACTTGTCATTTGACGATGAACACCCTGTATCTCAGTTGTTTCGAAAGTTAGACTTTTTATTTTTGGAACGTTATTCTGGATTGTGAAGAGGAATTATTGGTGAAAATTTCAGTCGAATCAGAGCATTGGTTCGAAAGATACTATACCTGTCATTTGACGAAGAACACCCTGTATCTCAGTTGTTTCGAAAGTTAGAATTTTTATTTTTGAATCGTTATTCTGGATTTTGAAGAGGAATGATTGGTGAAAATTTCAGTCGAATCAGAGCATTGATTCGAAAGATACTATACCTGTCATTTGACGAAGAACACCCTGTATCTCAGTTGTTTCGAAAGTTAGACTTTTTATTTTTGAAATGTTATTCTGGATTGTGAAGAGGAATGATTGGTGAAAATTTCAGTCGAATCAGAGCATTGGTTCGAAAGATACTATACCTGTCATTTGACGAAGAACACCCTGTATCTCAGTTGTTTCGAAAGTTAGACTTTTTATTTTTGAATCGTTATTCTGGATTGTGAAGAGGAATGATTGGTGAAAATTTCAGTCGAATCAGAGCATTGGTTCGAAAGATACTATACTTGTCATTTGACGAAGAACACCCTGTATCTCAGTTGTTTCGAAAGTTAAACTTTTTATTTTTGAAACGTTATTCTGGATTGTGAAGAGGAATGATTGGTGAAAATTTCAGTCGAATCAGAGCATTGGTTCGAAAGATACTATACTTGTCATTTGACGAAGAACACCCTGTATCTCAGTTGTTTCGAAAGTTAGACTTTTTATTTTTGGAACGTTATTCTGGATTGTGAAGAGGAATGATTGGTGAAAATTTCAGTCGAATCAGAGCATTGGTTCGAAAGATACTATACCTGTCATTTGACGAAGAACACCCTGTATCTCAGTTGTTTCGAAAGTTAGACTTTTTATTTTTGAAACGTTATTCTGGATTGTGAAAAGGAATGATTGGTGAAAATTTCAGTCGAATCAGAGCATTGGTTCGAAAGATACTATACCTGTCATTTGACGAAGAACACCCTGTATCTCAGTTGTTTCGAAAGTTAGACTTTTTATTTTTGAATCGTTATTCTGGATTGTGAAGAGGAATGATTGGTGAAAATTTCAGTCGAATCAGAGCATTGGTTCGAAAGATACTATACTTGTCATTTGACGAAGAACACCCTGTATCTCAGTTGTTTCGAAAGTTAGACTTTTTATTTTTGAAACGTTATTCTGGATTATGAAGAGGAATGATTGGTGAAAATTTCAGTCGAATCAGAGCATTGGTTCGAAAGATACTATACTTGTCATTTGACGAAGAACACCCTGTATCTCAGTTGTTTCGAAAGTTAGACTTTTTATTTTTGGAACGTTATTCTGGATTGTGAAGAGGAATGATTGGTGAAAATTTCAGTCGAATCAGAGCATTGGTTCGAAAGATACTATACCTGTCATTTGACGAAGAACACCCTGTATCTCAGTTGTTTCGAAAGTTAGACTTTTTATTTTTGAATCGTTATTCTGGATTTTGAAGAGGAATGATTGGTGAAAATTTCAGTCGAATCAGAGCATTGGTTCGAAAGATACTATACCTGTCATTTGACGAAGAACACCCTGTATCTCAGTTGTTTCGAAAGTTAGACTTTTTATTTTTGGAACGTTATTCTGGATTTTGAAGAGGAATGATTGGTGAAAATTTCAGTCGAATCAGAGCATTGGTTCGAAAGATACTATACCTGTCATTTGACGAAGAACACCCTGTATCTCAGTTGTTTCGAAAGTTAGACTTTTTATTTTTGAAACGTTATTCTGGATTGTGAAGAGGAATGATTGGTGAAAATTTCAGTCGAATCAGAGCATTGGTTCGAAAGATACTATACCTGTCATTTGACGAAGAACACCCTATATCTCAGTTGTTTCGAAAGTTAGACTTTTTATTTTTGAAACGTTATTCTGGATTGTGAAGAGGAATGATTGGTGAAAATTTCAGTCGAATCAGAGCATTGGTTCGAAAGATACTATACTTGTCATTTGACGAAGAACACCCTGTATCTCAGTTGTTTCGAAAGTTAGACTTTTTATTTTTGGAACGTTATTCTGGATTGTGAAGAGGAATGATTGGTGAAAATTTCAGTCGAATCAGAGCATTGGTTCGAAAGATACTATACCTGTCATTTGACGAAGAACACCCTGTATCTCAGTTGTTTCGAAAGTTAGACTTTTTATTTTTGAATCGTTATTCTGGATTTTGAAGAGGAATGATTTGTGAAAATTTCAGTCGAATCAGAGCATTGGTTCGAAAGATACTTTACCTGTCATTTGACGAAGAACACCCTGTATCTCAGTTGTTTCGAAAGTTAGACTTTTTATTTTTGAAACGTTATTCTGGATTGTGAAGAGGAATGATTGGTGCAAATTTCAGTCGAATCAGAGCATTGGTTCGAAAGATACTATACCTGTCATTTGACGAAGAACACCCTGTATCTCAGTTGTTTCGGAAGTTAGACTTTTTATTTTTGAAACGTTATTCTGGATTGTGAAGAGGAATGATTGGTGAAAATTTCAGTCGAATCAGAGCATTGGTTCGAAAGATACTATACCTGTCATTTGACGAAGAACACCCTGTATCTCAGTTGTTTCGAAAGTTAGACTTTTATTTTTGGAACGTTATTCTGGATTGTGAAGAGGAATGATTGGTGAAAATTTCAGTCGAATCAGAGCATTGGTTCGAAAGATACTATACCTGTCATTTGACGAAGAACACCCTGTATCTCAGTTGTTTCGAAAGTTAAACTTTTTATTTTTGAAACGTTATTCTGGATTGTGAAGAGGAATGATTGGTGAAAATTTCAGTCGAATCAGAGCATTGGTTCGAAAGATACTATACTTGTCATTTGACGAAGAACACCCTGTATCTCAGTTGTTTCGAAAGTTAGACTTTTTATTTTTGGAACGTTATTCTGGATTGTGAAGAGGAATGATTGGTGAAAATTTCAGTCGAATCAGAGCATTGGTTCGAAAGATACTATACCTGTCATTTGACGAAGAACACCCTGTATCTCAGTTGTTTCGAAAGTTAGACTTTTTATTTTTGAAACGTTATTCTGGATTGTGAAAAGGAATGATTGGTGAAAATTTCAGTCGAATCAGAGCATTGGTTCGAAAGATACTATACCTGTCATTTGACGAAGAACACCCTGTATCTCAGTTGTTTCGAAAGTTAGACTTTTTATTTTTGAATCGTTATTCTGGATTGTGAAGAGGAATGATTGGTGAAAATTTCAGTCGAATCAGAGCATTGGTTCGAAAGATACTATACTTGTCATTTGACGAAGAACACCCTGTATCTCAGTTGTTTCGAAAGTTAGACTTTTTATTTTTGAAACGTTATTCTGGATTATGAAGAGGAATGATTGGTGAAAATTTCAGTCGAATCAGAGCATTGGTTCGAAAGATACTATACTTGTCATTTGACGAAGAACACCCTGTATCTCAGTTGTTTCGAAAGTTAGACTTTTTATTTTTGGAACGTTATTCTGGATTGTGAAGAGGAATGATTGGTGAAAATTTCAGTCGAATCAGAGCATTGGTTCGAAAGATACTATACCTGTCATTTGACGAAGAACACCCTGTATCTCAGTTGTTTCGAAAGTTAGACTTTTTATTTTTGAATCGTTATTCTGGATTTTGAAGAGGAATGATTGGTGAAAATTTCAGTCGAATCAGAGCATTGGTTCGAAAGATACTATACCTGTCATTTGACGAAGAACACCCTGTATCTCAGTTGTTTCGAAAGTTAGACTTTTTATTTTTGGAACGTTATTCTGGATTTTGAAGAGGAATGATTGGTGAAAATTTCAGTCGAATCAGAGCATTGGTTCGAAAGATACTATACCTGTCATTTGACGAAGAACACCCTGTATCTCAGTTGTTTCGAAAGTTAGACTTTTTATTTTTGAAACGTTATTCTGGATTGTGAAGAGGAATGATTGGTGAAAATTTCAGTCGAATCAGAGCATTGGTTCGAAAGATACTATACCTGTCATTTGACGAAGAACACCCTATATCTCAGTTGTTTCGAAAGTTAGACTTTTTATTTTTGAAACGTTATTCTGGATTGTGAAGAGGAATGATTGGTGAAAATTTCAGTCGAATCAGAGCATTGGTTCGAAAGATACTATACTTGTCATTTGACGAAGAACACCCTGTATCTCAGTTGTTTCGAAAGTTAGACTTTTTATTTTTGGAACGTTATTCTGGATTGTGAAGAGGAATGATTGGTGAAAATTTCAGTCGAATCAGAGCATTGGTTCGAAAGATACTATACCTGTCATTTGACGAAGAACACCCTGTATCTCAGTTGTTTCGAAAGTTAGACTTTTTATTTTTGAATCGTTATTCTGGATTTTGAAGAGGAATGATTTGTGAAAATTTCAGTCGAATCAGAGCATTGGTTCGAAAGATACTTTACCTGTCATTTGACGAAGAACACCCTGTATCTCAGTTGTTTCGAAAGTTAGACTTTTTATTTTTGAAACGTTATTCTGGATTGTGAAGAGGAATGATTGGTGCAAATTTCAGTCGAATCAGAGCATTGGTTCGAAAGATACTATACCTGTCATTTGACGAAGAACACCCTGTATCTCAGTTGTTTCGGAAGTTAGACTTTTTATTTTTGAAACGTTATTCTGGATTGTGAAGAGGAATGATTGGTGAAAATTTCAGTCGAATCAGAGCATTGGTTCGAAAGATACTATACCTGTCATTTGACGAAGAACACCCTGTATCTCAGTTGTTTCGAAAGTTAGACTTTTATTTTTGGAACGTTATTCTGGATTGTGAAGAGGAATGATTGGTGAAAATTTCAGTCGAATCAGAGCATTGGTTCGAAAGATACTATACCTGTCATTTGACGAAGAACACCCTGTATCTCAGTTGTTTCGAAAGTTAGACTTTTTATTTTTGAAACGTTATTCTGGATTGTGAAGAGGAATGATTGGTGAAAATTTCAGTCGAATCAGAGCATTGGTTCGAAAGATACTATACCTGTCATTTGACGAAGAACAGCCTGTATCTCAGTTGTTTCGAAAGTTAGACTTTTTATTTTTGGAACGTTATTCTGGATTTTGAAGAGGAATGATTGGTGAAAATTTCAGTCGAATCAGAGCATTGGTTCGAAAGATACTATACCTGTCATTTGACGAAGAACACCCTGTATCTCAGTTGTTTCGAAAGTTAGACTTTTTATTTTTGAATCGTTATTCTGGATTGTGAAGAGGAATGATTGGTGAAAATTTCAGTCGAATCAGAGCATTGGTTCGAAAGATACTATACCTGTCATTTGATGAAGAACACCCTGTATCTCAGTTGTTTCGAAAGTTAGACTTTTTATTTTTTGAACGTTATTCTGGATTGTGAAGAGGGATGATTGGTGAAAATTTCAGTCGAATCAGAGCATTGGTTCGAAAGATACTATACCTGTCATTTGACGAAGAACACCCTGTATCTCAGTTGTTTCGAAAGTAAGACTTTTTATTTTTGAATCGTTATTCTGGATTGTGAGGAGGAATGATTGGTGAAAATTTCAGTCGAATCAGAGCATTGGTTCGAAAGATACTATACTTGTCATTTGACGAAGAACACCCTGTATCTCAGTTGTTTCGAAAGTTAGACTTTTTATTTTTGGAACGTTATTCTGGATTGTGAAGAGGAATGATTGGTGAAAATTTCAGTCGAATCAGAGCATTGGTTCGAAAGATACTATACCTGTCATTTGACGAAGAACACCCTGTATCTCAGTTGTTTCGAAAGTTAGACTTTTTATTTTTGAATCGTTATTCTGGATTTTGAAGAGGAATGATTGGTGAAAATTTCAGTCGAATCAGGGCATTGGTTCGAAAGATACTATACCTGTCATTTGACGAAGAACACCCTGTATCTCAGTTGTTTCGAAAGTTAGACTTTTTATTTTTGAAACGTTATTCTGGATTGTGAAGAGGAATGATTGGTGAAAATTTCAGTCGAATCAGAGCATTGGTTCGAAAGATACTATACTTGTCATTTGACGAAGAACACCCTGTATCTCAGTTGTTTCGAAAGTTAGACTTTTTATTTTTGGAACGTTTTTCTGGATTGTGAAGAGGAATGATTGGTGAAAATTTCAGTCGAATCAGAGCATTGGTTCGAAAGATACGATACCTGTCATTTGACGAAGAACACCCTGTATCTCAGTTGTTTCGAAAGTTAGACTTTTTATTTTTGAAACGTTATTCTGGATTTTGAAGAGGAATGATTGGTGAAAATTTCAGTCGAATCAGAGCATTGGTTCGAAAGATACTATACCTGTCATTTGACGAAGAACACCCTTTATCTCAGTTGTTTCGAAAGTTAGACTTTTTATTTTTGAAACGTTATTCTGGATTGTGAAGAGGAATGATTGGTGAAAATTTCAGTCGAATCAGAGCATTGGTTCGAAAGATACTATACCTGTCATTTGACGAAGAACACCCTGTATCTCAGTTGTTTCGAAAGTTAGACTTTTTATTTTTGAAATGTTATTCTGGATTGTAAAGAGGAATGATTGGTGAAAATTTCAGTCGAATCAGAGCATTGGTTCGAAAGATACTATACCTGTCATTTGACGAAGAACACCCTGTATCTCAGTTGTTTCGAAAGTTAGACTTTTTATTTTTGGAACGTTATTCTGGATTTTGAAGAGGAATGATTGGTGAAAATTTCAGTCGAATCAGAGCATTGGTTCGAAAGATACTATGCCTGTCATTTGACGAAGAACACCCTGTATCTCAGTTGTTTCGAAAGTTAGACTTTTTATTTTTGAAATGTTATTCTGGATTGTGAAGAGGAATGATTGGTGAAAATTTCAATCGAATCAGAGCATTGGTTCGAAAGATACTATACCTGTCATTTGACGAAGAACACCCTGTATCTCAGTTGTTTCGGAAGTTAGACTTTTTATTTTTGAAACGTTATACTGGATTGTAAAGAGGAATGATTGGTGAAAATTTCAGTCGAATCAGAGCATTGGTTCGAAAGATACTATACCTGTCATTTGACGAAGAACACCCTGTATCTCAGTTGTTTCGAAAGTTAGACTTTTTAGTTTTGGAACGTTATTCTGGATTTTGAAGAGGAATGATTGGTGAAAATTTCAGTCGAATCAGAGCATTGGTTCGAAAGATACTATACCTGTCATTTGACGAAGAACACCCTGTATCTCAGTTGTTTCGAAAGTTAGACTTTTTATTTTTGAAACGTTATTCTGGATTGTGAAGAGGAGTGATTGGTGAAAATTTCAGTCGAATCAGAGCATTGGTTCGAAAGATACTATACCTGTCATTTGACGAAGAACACCCTGTATCTCAGTTGTTTCGAAAGTTAGACTTCTTATTTTTGAATCGTTATTCTGGATTGTGAAGAGGAATGATTGGTGAAAATTTCAGTCGAATCAGAGCATTGGTTCGAAAGATACTATACCTGTCATTTGACGAAGAACACCCTGTATCTCAGTTGTTTCGAAAGTTAGACTTTTTATTTTTGAATCGTTATTCTGGATTTTGAAGAGGAATGATTGGTGAAAATTTCAGTCGAATCAGAGCATTGGTTCGAAAGATACTATACCTGTCATTTGACGAAGAACACCCTGTATCTCAGTTGTTTCGAAAGTTAGACTTTTTATTTTTGAAACGTTAATCTGGATTGTGAAGAGGAATGATTGGTGAAAATTTCAGTCGAATCAGAGCATTGGTTCGAAAGATACTTTACCTGTCATTTGACAAAGAACACCCTGTATCTCAGTTGTTTCGAAAGTTAGACTTTTTATTTTTGAAACGTTATTCTGGATTTTGAAGAGGAATGATTGGTGAAAATTTCAGTCGAATCAGAGCATTGGTTCGAAAGATACGATACCTGTCATTTGACGAAGAACACCCTGTATCTCAGTTGTTTCGAAAGTTAGACTTTTTATTTTTGAAACGTTATTCTGGATTTTGAAGAGGAATGATTGGTGAAAATTTCAGTCGAATCAGAGCATTGGTTCGAAAGATACTATACCTGTCATTTGACGAAGAACACCCTTTATCTCAGTTGTTTCGAAAGTTAGACTTTTTATTTTTGAAACGTTATTCTGGATTGTGAAGAGGAAAGATTGGTGAAAATTTCAGTCGAATCAGAGCATTGGTTCGAAAGATACTATACCTGTCATTTGACGAAGAACACCCTGTATCTCAGTTGTTTCGAAAGTTAGACTTTTTATTTTTGAAATGTTATTCTGGATTGTAAAGAGGAATGATTGGTGAAAATTTCAGTCGAATCAGAGCATTGGTTCGAAAGATACTATACCTGTCATTTGACGAAGAACACCCTGTATCTCAGTTGTTTCGAAAGTTAGACTTTTTATTTTTGGAACGTTATTCTGGATTTTGAAGAGGAATGATTGGTGAAAATTTCAGTCGAATCAGAGCATTGGTTCGAAAGATACTATGCCTGTCATTTGACGAAGAACACCCTGTATCTCAGTTGTTTCGAAAGTTAGACTTTTTATTTTTGAAATGTTATTCTGGATTGTGAAGAGGAATGATTGGTGAAAATTTCAATCGAATCAGAGCATTGGTTCGAAAGATACTATACCTGTCATTTGACGAAGAACACCCTGTATCTCAGTTGTTTCGGAAGTTAGACTTTTTATTTTTGAAACGTTATACTGGATTGTAAAGAGGAATGATTGGTGAAAATTTCAGTCGAATCAGAGCATTGGTTCGAAAGATACTATACCTGTCATTTGACGAAGAACACCCTGTATCTCAGTTGTTTCGAAAGTTAGACTTTTTAGTTTTGGAACGTTATTCTGGATTTTGAAGAGGAATGATTGGTGAAAATTTCAGTCGAATCAGAGCATTGGTTCGAAAGATACTATACCTGTCATTTGACGAAGAACACCCTGTATCTCAGTTGTTTCGAAAGTTAGACTTTTTATTTTTGAAACGTTATTCTGGATTGTGAAGAGGAGTGATTGGTGAAAATTTCAGTCGAATCAGAGCATTGGTTCGAAAGATACTATACCTGTCATTTGACGAAGAACACCCTGTATCTCAGTTGTTTCGAAAGTTAGACTTCTTATTTTTGAATCGTTATTCTGGATTGTGAAGAGGAATGATTGGTGAAAATTTCAGTCGAATCAGAGCATTGGTTCGAAAGATACTATACCTGTCATTTGACGAAGAACACCCTGTATCTCAGTTGTTTCGAAAGTTAGACTTTTTATTTTTGAATCGTTATTCTGGATTTTGAAGAGGAATGATTGGTGAAAATTTCAGTCGAATCAGAGCATTGGTTCGAAAGATACTATACCTGTCATTTGACGAAGAACACCCTGTATCTCAGTTGTTTCGAAAGTTAGACTTTTTATTTTTGAAACGTTAATCTGGATTGTGAAGAGGAATGATTGGTGAAAATTTCAGTCGAATCAGAGCATTGGTTCGAAAGATACTTTACCTGTCATTTGACAAAGAACACCCTGTATCTCAGTTGTTTCGAAAGTTAGACTTTTTATTTTTGAAACGTTATTCTGGATTTTGAAGAGGAATGATTGGTGAAAATTTCAGTCGAATCAGAGCATTGGTTCGAAAGATACTATACTTGTCATTTGACGAAGAACACCCTGTATCTCAGTTGTTTCGAAAGTTAGACTTTTTATTTTTGGAACGTTATTCTGGATTGTGAAGAGGAATGATTGGTGAAAATTTCAGTCGAATCAGAGCATTGGTTCGAAAGATACTATACTTGTCATTTGACGAAGAACACCCTGTATCTCAGTTGTTTCGAAAGTTAGACTTTTTATTTTTGGAACGTTATTCTGGATTGTGAAGAGGAATGATTGGTGAAAATTTCAGTCGAATCAGAGCATTGGTTCGAAAGATACTATACCTGTCATTTGACGAAGAACACCCTGTATCTCAGTTGTTTCGAAAGTTAGACTTTTTATTTTTGAAACGTTATTCTGGATTGTGAAGAGGAATGATTGGTGAAAATTTCAGTCGAATCAGAGCATTGGTTCGAAAGATACTATACCTGTCATTTGACGAAGAACACCCTGTATCTCAGTTGTTTCGAAAGTTAGACTTTTTATTTTTGGAACGTTATTCTGGATTTTGAAGAGGAATGATTGGTGAAAATTTCAGTCGAATCAGAGCATTGGTTCGAAAGATACTATACCTGTCATTTGACGAAGAACACCCTGTATCTCAGTTGTTTCGACAGTTAGACTTTTTATTTTTGAAACTTTATTCTGGATTGTGAAGAGGAATGATTGGTGAAAATTTCAGTCGAATCAGAGCATTGGTTCGAAAGATACTATACCTGTCATTTGACGAAGAACACCCTGTATCTCAGTTGTTTCGGAAGTTAGACTTTTTATTTTTGAAACGTTATTCTGGATTGTGAAGAGGAATGATTGGTGAAAATTTCAGTCGAATCAGAGCATTGGTTCGAAAGATACTATACCTGTCATTTGACGAAGAACACCCTGTATCTCAGTTGTTTCGAAAGTTAGACTTTTTATTTTTGAAACGTTATTCTGGATTTTGAAGAGGAATGATTGGTGAAAATTTCAGTCGAATCAGAGCATTGGTTCGAAAGATACTATACTTGTCATTTGACGAAGAACACCCTGTATCTCAGTTGTTTCGAAAGTTAGACTTTTTATTTTTGAAACGTTATTCTGGATTGTGAAGAGGAATGATTGGTGAAAATTTCAGTCGAATCAGAGCATTGGTTCGAAAGATACTATACCTGTCATTTGACGAAGAACACCCTGTATCTCAGTTGTTTCGAAAGTTAGACTTTTTATTTTTGGAACGTTATTCTGGATTTTGAAGAGGAATGATTGGTGAAAATTTCAGTCGAATCAGAGCATTGGTTCGAAAGATACTATACCTGTCATTTGACGAAGAACACCCTGTATCTCAGTTGTTTCGAAAGTTAGACTTTTTATTTTTGAAACGTTATTCTGGATTGTGAAGAGGAATGATTGGTGAAAATTTCAGTCGAATCAGAGCATTGGTTCGAAAGATACTATACCTGTCATTTGACGAAGAACACCCTGTATCTCAGTTGTTTCGAAAGTTAGACTTTTTATTTTTGAAACGTTATTCTGGATTGTGAAGAGGAATGATTGGTGAAAATTTCAGTCGAATCAGAGCATTGGTTCGAAAGATACTATACCTGTCATTTGACGAAGAACACCCTGTATCTCAGTTGTTTCGAAAGTTAGACTTTTTATTTTTGGAACGTTATTCTGGATTTTGAAGAGGAATGATTGGTGAAAATTTCAGTCGAATCAGAGCATTGGTTCGAAAGATACTATACCTGTCATTTGACGAAGAACACCCTGTATCTCAGTTGTTTCGAAAGTTAGACTTTTTATTTTTGAAACGTTATTCTGGATTGTGAAGAGGAATGATTGGTGAAAATTTCAGTCGAATCAGAGCATCGGTTCGAAAGATACTATACCTGTCATTTGACGAAGAACACCCTGTATCTCAGTTGTTTCGGAAGTTAGACTATTTATTTTTGAAACGTTATTCTGGATTGTGAAGAGGAATGATTGGTGAAAATTTCAGTCGAATCAGAGCATTGGTTCGAAAGATACTATACCTGTCATTTGACGAAGAACACCCTGTATCTCAGTTGTTTCGAAAGTTAGACTTTTTATTTTTGGAACGTTATTCTGGATTTTGAAGAGGAATGATTGGTGAAAATTTCAGTCGAATCAGAGCATTGGTTCGAAAGATACTATACCTGTCATTTGACGAAGAACACCCTGTATCTCAGTTGTTTCGAAAGTTAGACTTTTTATTTTTGAAACGTTATTCTGGATTGTGAAGAGGAATGATTGGTGAAAATTTCAGTCGAATCAGAGCATTGGTTCGAAAGATACTATACCTGTCATTTGACGAAGAACACCCTGTATCTCAGTTGTTTCGAAAGTTAGACTTTTTATTTTTGAATCGTTATTCTGGATTGTGAAGAGGAATGATTGGTGAAAATTTCAGTCGAATCAGAGCATTGGTTCGAAAGATACTATACTTGTCATTTGACGAAGAACACCCTGTATCTCAGTTGTTTCGAAAGTTAGACTTTTTATTTTTGGAAAGTTATTCTGGATTGTGAAGAGGAATGATTGGTGAAAATTTCAGTCGAATCAGAGCATTGGTTCGAAAGATACTATACTTGTCATTTGACGAAGAACACCCTGTATCTCAGTTGTTTCGAGAGTTAGACTTTTTATTTTTGGAACGTTATTCTGGATTGTGAAGAGGAACGATTGGTGAAAATTTCAGTCGAATCAGAGCATTGGTTCGAAAGATACTATACCTGTCATTTGACGAAGAACACCCTGTATCTCAGTTGTTTCGAAAGTTAGACTTTTTATTTTTGAAACGTTATTCTGGATTGTGAAGAGGAATGATTGGTGAAAATTTCAGTCGAATCAGAGCATTGGTTCGAAAGATACTATACCTGTCATTTGACGAAGAACACCCTGTATCTCAGTTGTTTCGAAAGTTAGACTTTTTATTTTTGAATCGTTATTCTGGATTGTGAAGAGGAATGATTGGTGAAAATTTCAGTCGAATCAGAGCATTGGTTCGAAAGATACTATACTTGTCATTTGACGAAGAACACCCTGTATCTCAGTTGTTTCGAAAGTTAGACTTTTTATTTTTGGAACGTTATTCTGGATTGTGAAGAGGAATGATTGGTGAAAATTTCAGTCGAATCAGAGCATTGGTTCGAAAGATACTATACCTGTCATTTGACGAAGAACACCCTGTATCTCAGTTGTTTCGAAAGTTAGACTTTTTATTTTTGAATCGTTATTCTGGATTGTGAAGAGGAATGATTGGTGAAAATTTCAGTCGAATCAGAGCATTGGTTCGAAAGATACTATACTTGTCATTTGACGAAGAACACCCTGTATCTCAGTTGTTTCGAAAGTTAGACTTTTTATTTTTGGAACGTTATTCTGGATTGTGAAGGGGAATGATTGGTGAAAATTTCAGTCGAATCAGAGCATTGGTTCGAAAGATACTATACCTGTCATTTGACGAAGAACACCCTGTATCTCAGTAGTTTCGAAAGTTAGACTTTTTATTTTTGAAACGTTATTCTGGATTGTGAAGAGGAATAATTGGTGAAAATTTCAGTCGAATCAGAGCATTGGTTCGAAAGATACTATACCTGTCATTTGACGAAGAACACCCTGTATCTCAGTTGTTTCGAAAGTTAGACTTTTTATTTTTGAAACGTTATTCTGGATTTTGAAGAGGAATGATTGGTGAAAATTTCAGTCGAATCAGAGCATTGGTTCGAAAGATACTATACCTGTCATTTGACGAAGAACACCTTGTATCTCAGTTGTTTCGAAAGTTAGACTTTTTATTTTTGAATCGTTATTCTGGATTGTGAAGAGGAATGATTGGTGAAAATTTCAGTCGAATCAGAGCATTGGTTCGAAAGATACTATACCTGTCATTTGACGAAGAACACCCTGTATCTCAGTTGTTTCGAAAGTTAGACTTTTTATTTTTGGAACGTTATTCTGGATTGTGAAGAGGAATGATTGGTGAAAATTTCAGTCGAATCAGAGCATTGGTTCGAAAGATACTATACCTGTCATTTGACGAAGAACACCCTGTATCTCAGTTGTTTCGAAAGTTAGACTTTTTATTTTTGAATCGTTATTCTGGATTGTGAAGAGGAATAATTGGTGAAAATTTCATTCGAATCAGAGCATTGGTTCGAAAGATACTATACTTGTCATTTGACGAAGAACACCCTGTATCTCAGTTGTTTCGAAAGTTAGACTTTTTATTTTTGGAACGTTATTCTGGATTGTGAAGAGGAATGATTGGTGAAAATTTCAGTCGAATCAGAGCATTGGTTCGAAAGATACTATACCTGTCATTTGACGAAGAACACCCTGTATCTCAGTTGTTTCGAAAGTTAGACTTTTTATTTTTGAATCGTTATTCTGGATTTTGAAGAGGAATGATTGGTGAAAATTTCAGTCGAATCAGAGCATTGGTTCGAAAGATACTATACCTGTCATTTGACGAAGAACACCCTGTATCTCAGTTGTTTCGAAAGTTAGACTTTTTATTTTTGAAACGTTATTCTGGATTGTGAAGAGGAATGATTGGTGAAAATTTCAGTCGAATCAGAGCATTGGTTCGAAAGATACTATACTTGTCATTTGACGAAGAACACCCTGTATCTCAGTTGTTTCGAAAGTTAGACTTTTTATTTTTGAAACGTTATTCTGGATTGTGAAGAGGAATGATTGGTGAAAATTTCAGTCGAATCAGAGCATTGGTTCGAAAGATACTATACTTGTCATTTGACGAATAACACCCTGTATCTCAGTTGTTTCGAAAGTTAGACTTTTTATTTTTGGAATGTTATTCTGGACTGTGAAGAGGAATGATTGGTGAAAATTTCAGTCGAATCAGAGCATTGGTTCGAAAGATACTATACCTGTCATTTGACGAAGAACACCCTGTATCTCAGTTGTTTCGAAAGTTAGACTTTTTATTTTTGAATCGTTATTCAGGATTTTGAAGAGGAATGATTGGTGAAAATTTCAGTCGAATCAGAGCATTGGTTCGAAAGATACTATACCTGTCATTTGACGAAGAACACCCTGTATCTCAGTTGTTTCGAAAGTTAGACTTTTTATTTTTGAAACGTTATTCTGGATTGTGAAGAGGAATGATTGGTGAAAATTTCAGTCGAATCAGAGCATTGGTTCGAAAGATACTATACCTGTCATTTGACGAAGAACACCCTGTATCTCAGTTGTTTCAGAAGTTAGACTTTTTATTTTTGAATCGTTATTCAGGATTTTGAAGAGGAATGATTGGTGAAAATTTCAGTCGAATCAGAGCATTGGTTCGAAAGATACTATACCTGTCATTTGACGAAGAACACCCTGTATCTCAGTTGTTTCGAAAGTTAGACTTTTTATTTTTGAAACGTTATTCTGGATTTTGAAGAGGAATGATTGGTGAAAATTTCAGTCGAATCAGAGCATTGGTTCGAAAGATACTATACTTGTCATTTGACGAAGAACACCCTGTATCTCAGTTGTTTCGAAAGTTAGACTTTTTATTTTTGAAACGTTATTCTGGATTGTGAAGAGGAATAATTGGTGAAAATTTCAGTCGAATCAGAGCATTGGTTCGAAAGATACTATACCTGTCATTTGACGAAGAACACCCTGTATCTCAGTTGTTTCGAAAGTTAGACTTTTTATTTTTGAAACGTTATTCTGGATTTTGAAGAGGAATGATTGGTGAAAATTTCAGTCGAATCAGAGCATTGGTTCGAAAGATACTATACCTGTCATTTGACGAAGAACACCTTGTATCTCAGTTGTTTCGAAAGTTAGACTTTTTATTTTTGAATCGTTATTCTGGATTGTGAAGAGGAATGATTGGTGAAAATTTCAGTCGAATCAGAGCATTGGTTCGAAAGATACTATACCTGTCATTTGACGAAGAACACCCTGTATCTCAGTTGTTTCGAAAGTTAGACTTTTTATTTTTGGAACGTTATTCTGGATTGTGAAGAGGAATGATTGGTGAAAATTTCAGTCGAATCAGAGCCTTGGTTCGAAAGATACTATACCTGTCATTTGACGAAGAACACCCTGTATCTCAGTTGTTTCGAAAGTTAGACTTTTTATTTTTGAATCGTTATTCTGGATTGTGAAGAGGAATGATTGGTGAAAATTTCATTCGAATCAGAGCATTGGTTCGAAAGATACTATACTTGTCATTTGACGAAGAACACCCTGTATCTCAGTTGTTTCGAAAGTTAGACTTTTATTTTTGGAACGTTATTCTGGATTGTGAAGAGGAATGATTGGTGAAAATTTCAGTCGAATCAGAGCATTGGTTCGAAAGATACTATACCTGTCATTTGACGAAGAACACCCTGTATCTCAGTTGTTTCGAAAGTTAGACTTTTTATTTTTGAATCGTTATTCTGGATTTTGAAGAGGAATGATTGGTGAAAATTTCAGTCGAATCAGAGCATTGGTTCGAAAGATACTATACCTGTCATTTGACGAAGAACACCCTGTATCTCAGTTGTTTCGAAAGTTAGACTTTTTATTTTTGAAACGTTATTCTGGATTGTGAAGAGGAATGATTGGTGAAAATTTCAGTCGAATCAGAGCATTGGTTCGAAAGATACTATACTTGTCATTTGACGAAGAACACCCTGTATCTCAGTTGTTTCGAAAGTTAGACTTTTTATTTTTGAAACGTTATTCTGGATTGTGAAGAGGAATGATTGGTGAAAATTTCAGTCGAATCAGAGCATTGGTTCGAAAGATACTATACTTGTCATTTGACGAATAACACCCTGTATCTCAGTTGTTTCGAAAGTTAGACTTTTTATTTTTGGAACGTTATTCTGGACTGTGAAGAGGAATGATTGGTGAAAATTTCAGTCGAATCAGAGCATTGGTTCGAAAGATACTATACCTGTCATTTGACGAAGAACACCCTGTATCTCAGTTGTTTCGAAAGTTAGACTTTTTATTTTTGAATCGTTATTCAGGATTTTGAAGAGGAATGATTGGTGAAAATTTCAGTCGAATCAGAGCATTGGTTCGAAAGATACTATACCTGTCATTTGACGAAGAACACCCTGTATCTCAGTTGTTTCGAAAGTTAGACTTTTTATTTTTGAAACGTTATTCTGGATTGTGAAGAGGAATGATTGGTGAAAATTTCAGTCGAATCAGAGCATTGGTTCGAAAGATACTATACCTGTCATTTGACGAAGAACACCCTGTATCTCAGTTGTTTCAGAAGTTAGACTTTTTATTTTTGGAACGTTATTCTGGATTGTGAAGAGGAATGATTGGTGAAAATTTCAGTCGAATCAGAGCATTGGTTCGAAAGATACTATACCTGTCATTTGACGAAGAACACCCTGTATCTCAGTTGTTTCGAAAGTTAGACTTTTTATTTTTGAATCGTTATTCTGGATTGTGAAGAGGAATGATTGGTGAAAATTTCAGTCGAATCAGAGCATTGGTTCGAAAGATACTATACCTGTCATTTGACGAAGAACACCCTGTATCTCAGTAGTTTCGAAAGTTAGACTTTTTATTTTTGAAACGTTATTCTGGATTGTGAAGAGGAATAATTGGTGAAAATTTCAGTCGAATCAGAGCATTGGTTCGAAAGATACTATACCTGTCATTTGACGAAGAACACCCTGTATCTCAGTTGTTTCGAAAGTTAGACTTTTTATTTTTGAAACGTTATTCTGGATTTTGAAGAGGAATGATTGGTGAAAATTTCAGTCGAATCAGAGCATTGGTTCGAAAGATACTATACCTGTCATTTGACGAAGAACACCTTGTATCTCAGTTGTTTCGAAAGTTAGACTTTTTATTTTTGAATCGTTATTCTGGATTGTGAAGAGGAATGATTGGTGAAAATTTCAGTCGAATCAGAGCATTGGTTCGAAAGATACTATACCTGTCATTTGACGAAGAACACCCTGTATCTCAGTTGTTTCGAAAGTTAGACTTTTTATTTTTGGAACGTTATTCTGGATTGTGAAGAGGAATGATTGGTGAAAATTTCAGTCGAATCAGAGCATTGGTTCGAAAGATACTATACCTGTCATTTGACGAAGAACACCCTGTATCTCAGTTGTTTCGAAAGTTAGACTTTTTATTTTTGAATCGTTATTCTGGATTGTGAAGAGGAATAATTGGTGAAAATTTCATTCGAATCAGAGCATTGGTTCGAAAGATACTATACTTGTCATTTGACGAAGAACACCCTGTATCTCAGTTGTTTCGAAAGTTAGACTTTTTATTTTTGGAACGTTATTCTGGATTGTGAAGAGGAATGATTGGTGAAAATTTCAGTCGAATCAGAGCATTGGTTCGAAAGATACTATACCTGTCATTTGACGAAGAACACCCTGTATCTCAGTTGTTTCGAAAGTTAGACTTTTTATTTTTGAATCGTTATTCTGGATTTTGAAGAGGAATGATTGGTGAAAATTTCAGTCGAATCAGAGCATTGGTTCGAAAGATACTATACCTGTCATTTGACGAAGAACACCCTGTATCTCAGTTGTTTCGAAAGTTAGACTTTTTATTTTTGAAACGTTATTCTGGATTGTGAAGAGGAATGATTGGTGAAAATTTCAGTCGAATCAGAGCATTGGTTCGAAAGATACTATACTTGTCATTTGACGAAGAACACCCTGTATCTCAGTTGTTTCGAAAGTTAGACTTTTTATTTTTGAAACGTTATTCTGGATTGTGAAGAGGAATGATTGGTGAAAATTTCAGTCGAATCAGAGCATTGGTTCGAAAGATACTATACTTGTCATTTGACGAATAACACCCTGTATCTCAGTTGTTTCGAAAGTTAGACTTTTTATTTTTGGAACGTTATTCTGGACTGTGAAGAGGAATGATTGGTGAAAATTTCAGTCGAATCAGAGCATTGGTTCGAAAGATACTATACCTGTCATTTGACGAAGAACACCCTGTATCTCAGTTGTTTCGAAAGTTAGACTTTTTATTTTTGAATCGTTATTCAGGATTTTGAAGAGGAATGATTGGTGAAAATTTCAGTCGAATCAGAGCATTGGTTCGAAAGATACTATACCTGTCATTTGACGAAGAACACCCTGTATCTCAGTTGTTTCGAAAGTTAGACTTTTTATTTTTGAAACGTTATTCTGGATTGTGAAGAGGAATGATTGGTGAAAATTTCAGTCGAATCAGAGCATTGGTTCGAAAGATACTATACCTGTCATTTGACGAAGAACACCCTGTATCTCAGTTGTTTCAGAAGTTAGACTTTTTATTTTTGAATCGTTATTCAGGATTTTGAAGAGGAATGATTGGTGAAAATTTCAGTCGAATCAGAGCATTGGTTCGAAAGATACTATACCTGTCATTTGACGAAGAACACCCTGTATCTCAGTTGTTTCGAAAGTTAGACTTTTTATTTTTGAAACGTTATTCTGGATTTTGAAGAGGAATGATTGGTGAAAATTTCAGTCGAATCAGAGCATTGGTTCGAAAGATACTATACTTGTCATTTGACGAAGAACACCCTGTATCTCAGTTGTTTCGAAAGTTAGACTTTTTATTTTTGAAACGTTATTCTGGATTGTGAAGAGGAATAATTGGTGAAAATTTCAGTCGAATCAGAGCATTGGTTCGAAAGATACTATACCTGTCATTTGACGAAGAACACCCTGTATCTCAGTTGTTTCGAAAGTTAGACTTTTTATTTTTGAAACGTTATTCTGGATTTTGAAGAGGAATGATTGGTGAAAATTTCAGTCGAATCAGAGCATTGGTTCGAAAGATACTATACCTGTCATTTGACGAAGAACACCTTGTATCTCAGTTGTTTCGAAAGTTAGACTTTTTATTTTTGAATCGTTATTCTGGATTGTGAAGAGGAATGATTGGTGAAAATTTCAGTCGAATCAGAGCATTGGTTCGAAAGATACTATACCTGTCATTTGACGAAGAACACCCTGTATCTCAGTTGTTTCGAAAGTTAGACTTTTTATTTTTGGAACGTTATTCTGGATTGTGAAGAGGAATGATTGGTGAAAATTTCAGTCGAATCAGAGCATTGGTTCGAAAGATACTATACCTGTCATTTGACGAAGAACACCCTGTATCTCAGTTGTTTCGAAAGTTAGACTTTTTATTTTTGAATCGTTATTCTGGATTGTGAAGAGGAATGATTGGTGAAAATTTCATTCGAATCAGAGCATTGGTTCGAAAGATACTATACTTGTCATTTGACGAAGAACACCCTGTATCTCAGTTGTTTCGAAAGTTAGACTTTTTATTTTTGGAACGTTATTCTGGATTGTGAAGAGGAATGATTGGTGAAAATTTCAGTCGAATCAGAGCATTGGTTCGAAAGATACTATACCTGTCATTTGACGAAGAACACCCTGTATCTCAGTTGTTTCGAAAGTTAGACTTTTTATTTTTGAATCGTTATTCTGGATTTTGAAGAGGAATGATTGGTGAAAATTTCAGTCGAATCAGAGCATTGGTTCGAAAGATACTATACCTGTCATTTGACGAAGAACACCCTGTATCTCAGTTGTTTCGAAAGTTAGACTTTTTATTTTTGAAACGTTATTCTGGATTGTGAAGAGGAATGATTGGTGAAAATTTCAATCGAATCAGAGCATTGGTTCGAAAGATACTATACTTGTCATTTGACGAAGAACACCCTGTATCTCAGTTGTTTCGAAAGTTAGACTTTTTATTTTTGAAACGTTATTCTGGATTGTGAAGAGGAATGATTGGTGAAAATTTCAGTCGAATCAGAGCATTGGTTCGAAAGATACTATACTTGTCATTTGACGAATAACACCCTGTATCTCAGTTGTTTCGAAAGTTAGACTTTTTATTTTTGGAACGTTATTCTGGACTGTGAAGAGGAATGATTGGTGAAAATTTCAGTCGAATCAGAGCATTGGTTCGAAAGATACTATACCTGTCATTTGACGAAGAACACCCTGTATCTCAGTTGTTTCGAAAGTTAGACTTTTTATTTTTGAATCGTTATTCAGGATTTTGAAGAGGAATGATTGGTGAAAATTTCAGTCGAATCAGAGCATTGGTTCGAAAGATACTATACCTGTCATTTGACGAAGAACACCCTGTATCTCAGTTGTTTCGAAAGTTAGACTTTTTATTTTTGAAACGTTATTCTGGATTGTGAAGAGGAATGATTGGTGAAAATTTCAGTCGAATCAGAGCATTGGTTCGAAAGATACTATACCTGTCATTTGACGAAGAACACCCTGTATCTCAGTTGTTTCAGAAGTTAGACTTTTTATTTTTGGAACGTTATTCTGGATTGTGAAGAGGAATGATTGGTGAAAATTTCAGTCGAATCAGAGCATTGGTTCGAAAGATACTATACCTGTCATTTGACGAAGAACACCCTGTATCTCAGTTGTTTCGAAAGTTAGACTTTTTATTTTTGAATCGTTATTCTGGATTGTGAAGAGGAATGATTGGTGAAAATTTCAGTCGAATCAGAGCATTGGTTCGAAAGATACTATACCTGTCATTCGACGAAGAACACCCTGTATCTCAGTTGTTTCGAAAGTTAGACTTTTTATTTTTGGAACGTTATTCTGGATTTTGAAGAGGAATGATTGGTGAAAATTTTAGTCGAATCAGAGCATTGGTTCGAAAGATACTATTCCTGTCATTTGACGAAGAACACCCTGTATCTCAGTTGTTTCGAAAGTTAGACTTTTTATTTTTGGAACGTTATTCTGGATTGTGAAGAGGAATGATTGGTGAAAATTTCAGTCGAATCAGAGCATTGGTTCGAAAGATACTATACCTGTCATTTGACGAAGAACACCCTGTATCTCAGTTGTTTCGAAAGTTAGACTTTTTATTTTTGAAACGTTATTCTGGATTGTGAAGAGGAATGATTGGTGAAAATTTCAGTCGAATCAGAGCATTGGTTCGAAAGATACTATACCTGTCATTTGACGAAGAACACCCTGTATCTCAGTTGTTTCGGAAGTTAGACTTTTTATTTTTGAAACGTTATTCTGGATTGTGAAGAGGAATGATTGGTGAAAATTTCAGTCGAATCAGAGCATTGGTTCAAAAGAAACTATACCTGTCATTTGACGAAGAACACCCTGTATCTCAGTTGTTTCGAAAGTTAGACTTTTTATTTTTGGAACGTTATTCTGGATTTCGAAGAGGAATGATTGGTGAAAATTTCAGTCGAATCAGAGCATTGGTCCGAAAGATACTATACCTGTCATTTGACGAAGAACACCCTGTATCTCAGTTGTTTCGAAAGTTAGACTTTTTATTTTTGGAACTTTATTCTGGATTTTGAAGAGGAATGATTGGTGAAAATTTCAGTCGAATCAGAGCATTGGTTCGAAAGATACTATACTTGTCATTTGACGAAGAACACCCTGTATCTCAGTTGTGTCGAAAGTTAGACTTTTTATTTTTGAATCGTTATTCTGGATTGTGAAGAGGAATGATTGGTGAAAATTTCAGTCGAATCAGAGTATTGGTTCGAAAGATACTATACCTGTCATTTGACGAAGAACACCCTGTATCTCAGTTGTTTCGAAAGTTAGACTTTTTATTTTTGGAACGTTATTCTGGATTGTGAAGAGGAATGATTGGTGAAAATTTCAGTCGAATCAGAGCATTGGTTCGAAAGATACTATACCTGTCATTTGACGAAGAACACCCTGTATCTCAGTTGTTTCGAAAGTTAGACTTTTTATTTTTGAAACGTTATTCTGGATTGTGAAGAGGAATGATTGGTGAAAATTTCAGTCGAATCAGAGCATTGGTTCGAAAGATACTATACCTGTCATTTGACGAAGAACACCCTGTATCTCAGTTGTTTCGAAAGTTAGACTTTTTATTTTTGAATCGTTATTCTGGATTGTGAAGAGGAATGATTGGTGAAAATTTCAGTCGAATCAGAGCATTGGTTCGAAAGATACTATACCTGTCATTTGACGAAGAACACCCTGTATCTCAGTTGTTTCGAAAGTAAGACTTTTTATTTTTGAATCGTTATTCTGGATTGTGAAGAGGAATGATTGGTGAAAATTTCAATCGAATCAGAGCATTGGTTCGAAAGATACTATACTTGTCATTTGACGAAGAACACCCTGTATCTCAGTTGTTTCGAAAGTTAGACTTTTTATTTTTGAATCGTTATTCTGGATTGTGAAGAGGAATGATTGGTGAAAATTTCAGTCGAATCAGAGCATTGGTTCGAAAGATACTATACCTGTCATTTGACGAAGAACACCCTGTATCTCAGTTGTTTCGAAAGTTAGACTTTTTATTTTTGAATCGTTATTCTGGATTGTGAAGAGGAATGATTGGTGAAAATTTCAGTCGAATCAGAGCATTGGTTCGAAAGATACTATACTTGTCATTTGACGAAGAACACCCTGTATTTCAGTTGTTTCGAAAGTTAGACTTTTTATTTTTGGAATGTTATTCTGGATTGTGAAGAGGAATGATTGGTGAAAATTTCAGTCGAATCAGAGCATTGGTTCGAAAGATACTATACCTGTCATTTGACGAAGAACACCCTGTATCTCAGTAGTTTCGAAAGTTAGACTTTTTATTTTTGAAACGTTATTCTGGATTGTGAAGAGGAATGATTGGTGAAAATTTCAGTCGAATCAGAGCATTGGTTCGAAAGATACTATACCTGTCATTTGACGAAGAACACCCTGTATCTCAGTTGTTTCGAAAGTTAGACTTTTTATTTTTGGAACGTTATTCTGGATTTTGAAGAGGAATGATTGGTGAAAATTTCAGTCGAATCAGAGCATTGGTTCGAAAGATACTATACCTGTCATTTGACGAAGAACACCCTGTATCTCAGTTGTTTCGGAAGTTAGACTTTTTATTTTTGAATCGTTATTCTGGATTGTGAAGAGGAATGATTGGTGAAAATTTCAGTCGAATCAGAGCATTGGTTCGAAAGATACTATACCTGTCATTTGACGAAGAACACCCTGTATCTCAGTTGTTTCGAAAGTTAGACTTTTTATTTTTGGAACGTTATTCTGGATTGTGAAGAGGAATGATTGGTGAAAATTTCAGTCGAATCAGAGCATTGGTTCGAAAGATACTATACCTGTCATTTGACGAAGAACACCCTGTATCTCAGTTGTTTCGAAAGTTAGACTTTTTATTTTTGAATCGTTATTCTGGATTGTGAAGAGGAATGATTGGTGAAAATTTCATTCGAATCAGAGCATTGGTTCGAAAGATACTATACTTGTCATTTGACGAAGAACACCCTGTATCTCAGTTGTTTCGAAAGTTAGACTTTTTATTTTTGGAACGTTATTCTGGATTGTGAAGAGGAATGATTGGTGAAAATTTCAGTCGAATCAGAGCATTGGTTCGAAAGATACTATACCTGTCATTTGACGAAGAACACCCTGTATCTCAGTTGTTTCGAAAGTTAGACTTTTTATTTTTGAATCGTTATTCTGGATTGTGAGGAGGAATGATTGGTGAAAATTTCAGTCGAATCAGAGCATTGGTTCGAAAGATACTATACCTGTCATTTGACGAAGAACACCCTGTATCTCAGTTGTTTCGAAAGTTAGACTTTTTATTTTTGAAACGTTATTCTGGATTTTGAAGAGGAATTATTGGTGAAAATTTCAGTCGAATCAGAGCATTGGTTCGAAAGATACTATTCCTGTCATTTGACGAAGAACACCCTGTATCTCAGTTGTTTCGAAAGTTAGACTTTTTATTTTTGGAACGTTATTCTGGATTGTGAAGAGGAATGATTGGTGAAAATTTCAGTCGAATCAGAGCATTGGTTCGAAAGATACTATACCTGTCATTTGACGAAGAACACCCTGTATCTCAGTTGTTTCGAAAGTTAGACTTTTTATTTTTGAAACGTTATTCTGGATTGTGAAGAGGAATGATTGGTGAAAATTTCAGTCGAATCAGAGCATTGGTTCGAAAGATACTATACCTGTCATTTGACGAAGAACACCCTGTATCTCAGTTGTTTCGGAAGTTAGACTTTTTATTTTTGAAAAGTTATTCTGGATTGTGAAGAGGAATGATTGGTGAAAATTTCAGTCGAATCAGAGCATTGGTTCAAAAGAAACTATACCTGTCATTTGACGAAGAACACCCTGTATCTCAGTTGTTTCGAAAGTTAGACTTTTTATTTTTGGAACGTTATTCTGGATTTTGAAGAGGAATGATTGGTGAAAATTTCAGTCGAATCAGAGCATTGGTTCGAAAGATACTATACCTGTCATTTGACGAAGAACACCCTGTATCTCAGTTGTTTCGAAAGTTAGACTTTTTATTTTTGGAACGTTATTCTGGATTTTGAAGAGGAATGATTGGTGAGAATTTCAGTCGAATCAGAGCATTGGTTCGAAAGATACTATACTTGTCATTTGACGAAGAACACCCTGTATCTCAGTTGTTTCGAAAGTTAGACTTTTTATTTTTGGAATGTTATTCTGGATTTTGAAGAGGAATGATTGGTGAAAATTTCAGTCGAATCAGAGCATTGGTTCGAAAGATACTATACCTGTCATTTGACGAAGAACACCCTGTATCTCAGTTGTTTCGAAAGTTAGAGTTTTTATTTTTGGAACGTTATTCTGGATTGTGAAGAGGAATGATTGGTGAAAATTTCAGTCGAATCAGAGCATTGGTTCGAAAGATACTATACCTGTCATTTGACGAAGAACACCCTGTATCTAAGTTGTTTCGAAAGTTAGAGTTTTTATTTTTGGAACGTTATTCTGGATTGTGAAGAGGAATGATTGGTGAAAATTTCACTCGAATCAGAGCATTGGTTCGAAAGATACTATACCTGTCATTTGACGAAGAACACCCTGTATCTCAGTTGTTTCGAAAGTTAGACTTTTTATTTTTGAATCGTTATTCTGGATTGTGAAGAGGAATGATTGGTGAAAATTTCAGTCGAATCAGAGCATTGGTTCGAAAGATACTATACTTGTCATTTGACGAAGAACACCCTGTATCTCAGTTGTTTCGGAAGTTAGACTTTTTATTTTTGGAACGTTATTCTGGATTGTGAAGAGGAATGATTGGTGAAAATTTCAGTCGAATCAGAGCATTGGTTCGATAGATACTATACCTGTCATTTGACGAAGAACACCCTGTATCTCAGTTGTTTCGAAAGTAAGACTTTTTATTTTTGGAACGTTATTCTGGATTGTGAAGAGGAATGATTGGTGAAAATTTCAGTCGAATCAGAGCATTGGTTCGAAAGATACTATACCTGTCATTTGACGAAGAACACCCTGTATCTCAGTTGTTTCGAAAGTTAGACTTTTTATTTTTGAATCGTTATTCTGGATTGTGAAGAGGAATGATTGGTGAAAATTTCAGTCGAATCAGAGCATTGGTTCGAAAGATACTATACCTGTCATTTGACGAAGAACACCCTGTATCTCAATTGTTTCGAAAGTAAGACTTTTTATTTTTGAATCGTTATTCTGGATTGTGAAGAGGAATGATTGGTGAAAATTTCAGTCGAATCAGAGCATTGGTTCGAAAGATACTATACTTGTCATTTGACGATGAACACCCTGTATCTCAGTTGTTTCGAAAGTTAGACTTTTTATTTTTGAATCGTTATTCTGGATTGTGAAGAGGAATGATTGGTGAAAATTTCAGTCGAATCAGAGCATTGGTTCGAAAGATACTATACCTGTCATTTGACGAAGAACACCCTGTATCTCAGTTGTTTCGAAAGTTAGACTTTTTATTTTTGGAACGTTATTCTGGATTGTGAAGAGGAATGATTGGTGAAAATTTCAGTCGAATCAGAGCATTGGTTCGAAAGATACTATACCTGTCATTTGACGAAGAACACCCTGTATCTCAGTTGTTTCGAAAGTCAGACTTTTTATTTTTGAATCGTTATTCTGGATTGTGAAGAGGAATGATTGGTGAAAATTTCAGTCGAATCAGAGCATTGGTTCGAAAGATACTATACTTGTCATTTGACGAAGAACACCCTGTATCTCAGTTGTTTCGAAAGTTAGACTTTTTATTTTTGAATCGTTATTCTGGATTGTGAAGAGGAATGATTGGTGAAAATTTCAGTCGAATCAGAGCATTGGTTCGAAAGATACTATACCTGTCATTTGACGAAGAACACCCTGTATCTCAATTGTTTCGAAAGTTAGACTTTTTATTTTTGGAACGTTATTCTGGATTGTGAAGAGGAATGATTGGTGAAAATTTCAGTCGAATCAGAGCATTGGTTCGAAAGATACTATACCTGTCATTTGACGAAGAACACCCTGTATCTCAGTTGTTTCGAAAGTTAGACTTGTTATTTTTGAATCGTTATTCTGGATTGTGAAGAGGAATGATTGGTGAAAATTTCATTCGAATCAGAGCATTGGTTCGAAAGATACTATACTTGTCATTTGACGAAGAACACCCTGTATCTCAGTTGTTTCGAAAGTTAGACTTTTTATTTTTGGAACGTTATTCTGGATTGTGAAGAGGAATGATTGGTGAAAATTTCAGTTGAATCAGAGCATTGGTTCGAAAGATACTATACCTGTCATTTGACGAAGAACACCCTGTATCTCAGTTGTTTCGAAAGTTAGACTTTTTATTTTTGAATCGTTATTCTGGATTGTGAGGAGGAATGATTGGTGAAAATTTCAGTCGAATCAGAGCATTGGTTCGAAAGATACTATACCTGTCATTTGACGAAGAACACCCTGTATCTCAGTTGTTTCGAAAGTTAGACTTTTTATTTTTGAAACGTTATTCTGGATTTTGAAGAGGAATTATTGGTGAAAATTTCAGTCGAATCAGAGCATTGGTTCGAAAGATACTATTCCTGTCATTTGACGAAGAACACCCTGTATCTCAGTTGTTTCGAAAGTTAGACTTTTTATTTTTGGAACGTTATTCTGGATTGTGAAGAGGAATGATTGGTGAAAATTTCAGTCGAATCAGAGCATTGGTTCGAAAGATACTATACCTGTCATTTGACGAAGAACACCCTGTATCTCAGTTGTTTCGAAAGTTAGACTTTTTATATTTGAAACGTTATTCTGGATTGTGAAGAGGAATGATTGGTGAAAATTTCAGTCGAATCAGAGCATTGGTTCGAAAGATACTATACCTGTCATTTGACGAAGAACACCCTGTATCTCAGTTGTTTCGGAAGTTAGACTTTTTATTTTTGAAAAGTTATTCTGGATTGTGAAGAGGAATGATTGGTGAAAATTTCAGTCGAATCAGAGCATTGGTTCAAAAGAAACTATACCTGTCATTTGACGAAGAACACCCTGTATCTCAGTTGTTTCGAAAGTTAGACTTTTTATTTTTGGAACGTTATTCTGGATTTTGAAGAGGAATGATTGGTGAAAATTTCAGTCGAATCAGAGCATTGGTTCGAAAGATACTATACCTGTCATTTGACGAAGAACACCCTGTATCTCAGTTGTTTCGAAAGTTAGACTTTTTATTTTTGGAACGTTATTCTGGATTTTGAAGAGGAATGATTGGTGAGAATTTCAGTCGAATCAGAGCATTGGTTCGAAAGATACTATACTTGTCATTTGACGAAGAACACCCTGTATCTCAGTTGTTTCGAAAGTTAGACTTTTTATTTTTGGAATGTTATTCTGGATTTTGAAGAGGAATGATTGGTGAAAATTTCAGTCGAATCAGAGCATTGGTTCGAAAGATACTATACCTGTCATTTGACGAAGAACACCCTGTATCTCAGTTGTTTCGAAAGTTAGAGTTTTTATTTTTGGAACGTTATTCTGGATTGTGAAGAGGAATGATTGGTGAAAATTTCAGTCGAATCAGAGCATTGGTTCGAAAGATACTATACCTGTCATTTGACGAAGAACACCCTGTATCTAAGTTGTTTCGAAAGTTAGAGTTTTTATTTTTGGAACGTTATTCTGGATTGTGAAGAGGAATGATTGGTGAAAATTTCACTCGAATCAGAGCATTGGTTCGAAAGATACTATACCTGTCATTTGACGAAGAACACCCTGTATCTCAGTTGTTTCGAAAGTTAGACTTTTTATTTTTGAATCGTTATTCTGGATTGTGAAGAGGAATGATTGGTGAAAATTTCAGTCGAATCAGAGCATTGGTTCGAAAGATACTATACTTGTCATTTGACGAAGAACACCCTGTATCTCAGTTGTTTCGGAAGTTAGACTTTTTATTTTTGGAACGTTATTCTGGATTGTGAAGAGGAATGATTGGTGAAAATTTCAGTCGAATCAGAGCATTGGTTCGATAGATACTATACCTGTCATTTGACGAAGATCACCCTGTATCTCAGTTGTTTCGAAAGTAAGACTTTTTATTTTTGGAACGTTATTCTGGATTGTGAAGAGGAATGATTGGTGAAAATTTCAGTCGAATCAGAGCATTGGTTCGAAAGATACTATACCTGTCATTTGACGAAGAACACCCTGTATCTCAGTTGTTTCGAAAGTTAGACTTTTTATTTTTGAATCGTTATTCTGGATTGTGAAGAGGAATGATTGGTGAAAATTTCAGTCGAATCAGAGCATTGGTTCGAAAGATACTATACCTGTAATTTGACGAAGAACACCCTGTATCTCAATTGTTTCGAAAGTAAGACTTTTTATTTTTGAATCGTTATTCTGGATTGTGAAGAGGAATGATTGGTGAAAATTTCAGTCGAATCAGAGCATTGGTTCGAAAGATACTATACTTGTCATTTGACGATGAACACCCTGTATCTCAGTTGTTTCGAAAGTTAGACTTTTTATTTTTGAATCGTTATTCTGGATTGTGAAGAGGAATGATTGGTGAAAATTTCAGTCGAATCAGAGCATTGGTTCGAAAGATACTATACCTGTCATTTGACGAAGAACACCCTGTATCTCAGTTGTTTCGAAAGTTAGACTTTTTATTTTTGGAACGTTATTCTGGATTGTGAAGAGGAATGATTGGTGAAAATTTCAGTCGAATCAGAGCATTGGTTCGAAAGATACTATACCTGTCATTTGACGAAGAACACCCTGTATCTCAGTTGTTTCGAAAGTCAGACTTTTTATTTTTGAATCGTTATTCTGGATTGTGAAGAGGAATGATTGGTGAAAATTTCAGTCGAATCAGAGCATTGGTTCGAAAGATACTATACTTGTCATTTGACGAAGAACACCCTGTATCTCAGTTGTTTCGAAAGTTAGACTTTTTATTTTTGAATCGTTATTCTGGATTGTGAAGAGGAATGATTGGTGAAAATTTCAGTCGAATCAGAGCATTGGTTCGAAAGATACTATACCTGTCATTTGACGAAGAACACCCTGTATCTCAATTGTTTCGAAAGTTAGACTTTTTATTTTTGAATCGTTATTCTGGATTTTGAAGAGGAATGATTGGTGAAAATTTCAGTCGAATCAGAGCATTGGTTCGAAAGATACTATACCTGTCATTTGACGAAGAACACCCTGTATCTCAGTTGTTTCGAAAGTTAGACTTTCTATTTTTGAAACGTTATTCTGGATTGTGAAGAGGAATGATTGGTGAAAATTTCAGTCGAATCAGAGCATTGGTTCGAAAGATACTATACCTGTCATTTGACGAAGATCACCCTGTATCTCAGTTGTTTCGGAAGTTAGACTTTTTATTTTTGAAACGTTATTCTGGATTGTGAAGAGGAATGATTGGTGAAAATTTCAGTCGAATCAGAGCATTGGTTCGAAAGATACTATACCTGTCATTTGACGAAGAACACCCTGTATCTCAATTGTTTCGAAAGTTAGACTTTTTATTTTTGAATCGTTATTCTGGATTTTGAAGAGGAATGATTGGTGAAAATTTCAGTCGAATCAGAGCATTGGTTCGAAAGATACTATACCTGTCATTTGACGAAGAACACCCTGTATCTCAGTTGTTTCGAAAGTTAGACTTTCTATTTTTGAAACGTTATTCTGGATTGTGAAGAGGAATGATTGGTGAAAATTTCAGTCGAATCAGAGCATTGGTTCGAAAGATACTATACCTGTCATTTGACGAAGAACACCCTGTATCTCAGTTGTTTCGAAAGTCAGACTTTTTATTTTTGAATCGTTATTCTGGATTGTGAAGAGGAATGATTGGTGAAAATTTCAGTCGAATCAGAGCATTGGTTCGAAAGATACTATACTTGTCATTTGACGAAGAACACCCTGTATCTCAGTTGTTTCGAAAGTTAGACTTTTTATTTTTGAATCGTTATTCTGGATTGTGAAGAGGAATGATTGGTGAAAATTTCAGTCGAATCAGAGCATTGGTTCGAAAGATACTATACCTGTCATTTGACGAAGAACACCCTGTATCTCAATTGTTTCGAAAGTTAGACTTTTTATTTTTGAATCGTTATTCTGGATTTTGAAGAGGAATGATTGGTGAAAATTTCAGTCGAATCAGAGCATTGGTTCGAAAGATACTATACCTGTCATTTGACGAAGAACACCCTGTATCTCAGTTGTTTCGAAAGTTAGACTTTCTATTTTTGAAACGTTATTCTGGATTGTGAAGAGGAATGATTGGTGAAAATTTCAGTCGAATCAGAGCATTGGTTCGAAAGATACTATACCTGTCATTTGACGAAGATCACCCTGTATCTCAGTTGTTTCGGAAGTTAGACTTTTTATTTTTGAAACGTTATTCTGGATTGTGAAGAGGAATGATTGGTGAAAATTTCAGTCGAATCAGAGCATTGGTTCGAAAGATACTATACCTGTCATTTGACGAAGAACACCCTGTATCTCAGTTGTTTCGAAAGTTAGACTTTTTATTTTTGGAACGTTATTCTGGATTTTGAAGAGGAATGATTGGTGAAAACTTCAGTCGAATCAGAGCATTGGTTCGAAAGATACTATACTTGTCATTTGACGAAGAACACCCTGTATCTCAGTTGTTTCGAAAGTTAGACTTTTTATTTTTGGAACGTTATTCTGGATTGTGAAGAGGAATGATTGGTGAAAATTTCAGTCGAATCAGAGCATTGGTTCGAAAGATACTATACCTGTCATTTGACGAAGAACACCCTGTATCTCAGTTGTTTCGAAAGTCAGACTTTTTATTTTTGGAACGTTATTCTGGATTGTGAAGAGGAATGATTGATGAAAATTTCAGTCGAATCAGAGCATTGGTTCGAAAGATACTATACCTGTCATTTGACGAAGAACACCCTGTATCTCAGTTGTTTCGAAAGTTAGACTTTTTATTTTTGACTCGTTATTCTGGATTGTGAAGAGGAATGATTGGTGAAAATTTCAGTCGAATCAGAGCATTGGTTCGAAAGATACTATACTTGTCATTTGACGAAGAACACCCTGTATCTCAGTTGTTTCGAAAGTTAGACTTTTTATTTTTGGAACGTTATTCTGGATTGTGAAGAGGAATGATTGGTGAAAATTTCAGTCGAATCAGAGCATTGGTTCGAAAGATACTATACCTGTCATTTGACGAAGAACACCCTGTATCTCAGTTGTTTCGAAAGTTAGACTTTTTATTTTTGAAACGTTATTCTGGATTGTGAAGAGGAATGATTGGTGAAAATTTCAGTCGAATCAGAGCATTGGTTCGAAAGATACTATACCTGTCATTTGACGAAGAACACCCTGTATCTCAGTTGTTTCGAAAGTTAGACTTTTTATTTTTGAATCGTTATTCTGGATTGTGAAGAGGAATGATTGGTGAAAATTTCAGTCGAATCAGAGCATTGGTTCGAAAGATACTATACCTGTCATTTGACGAAGAACACCCTGTATCTCAGTTGTTTCGAAAGTTAGACTTTTTATTTTTGAATCGTTATGCTGGATTGTGAAGAGGAATGATTGGTGAAAATTTCAGTCGAATCAGAGCATTGGTTCGAAAGATACTAAACTTGTCATTTGACGAAGAACACCCTGTATCTCAGTTGTTTCGAAAGTAAGACTTTTTATTTTTGAATCGTTATTCTGGATTGGTGAAAATTTCAGTCGAATCAGAGCATTGGTTCGAAAGATACTATACCTGTCATTTGACGAAGAACACCCTGTATCTCAGTTGTTTCGAAAGTTAGACTTTTTATTTTTGGAACGTTATTCTGGATTGTGAAGGGGAATGATTGGTGAAAATTTCAGTCGAATCAGAGCATTGGTTCGAAAGATACTATACCTGTCATTTGACGAAGAACACCCTGTATCTCAGTTGTTTCGAAGGTTAGACTTTTTATTTTTCAATCGTTATTCTGGATTGTGAAGAGGAATGATTGGTGAAAATTTCAGTCGAATCAGAGCATTGGTTCGAAAGATACTATACTTGTCATTTGACGAAGAACACCCTGTATCTCAGTTGTTTCGAAAGTTAGACTTTTTATTTTTGAATCGTTATTCTGGACTGTGAAGAGGAATGATTGGTGAAAATTTCAGTCGAATCAGAGCATTGGTTCGAAAGATACTATACTTGTCATTTGACGAAGAACATCCTGTATCTCAGTTGTTTCGAAAGTTAGACTTTTTATTTTTGAATCGTTATTCTGGATTGTGAAGAGGAATGATTGGTGAAAATTTCAGTCGAATCAGAGCATTGGTTCGAAAGATACTATACCTGTCATTTGACGAAGAACACCCTGTATCTCAGTTGTTACGAAAGTAAGACTTTTTATTTTTGGAACGTTATTCTGGATTGTGAAGAGGAATGATTGGTGAAAATTTCAGTCGAATCAGAGCATTGGTTCGAAAGATACTATACCTGTCATTTGACGAAGAACACCCTGTATCTCAGTTGTTTCGAAAGTTAGACTTTTTATTTTTGAATCGTTATTCTGGATTGTGAAGAGGAATGATTGGTGAAAATTTCAGTCGAATCAGAGCATTGGTTCGAAAGATACTATACTTGTCATTTGACGAAGAACACCCTGTATCTCAGTTGTTTCGAAGGTTAGACTTTTTATTTTTGGAACGTTATTCTGGATTGTGAAGAGGAATGATTGGTGAAAATTTCAGTCGAATCAGAGCATTGGTTCGAAAGATACTATACCTGTCATTTGACGAAGAACACCCTGTATCTCAGTTGTTTCGAAAGTTAGACTTTTTATTTTTGAATCGTTATTCTGGATTTTGAAGAGGAATGATTGGTGAAAATTTCAGTCGAATCAGAGCATTGGTTCGAAAGATACTATACCTGTCATTTGACGAAGAACACCCTGTATCTCAGTTGTTTCGAAAGTCAGACTTTTTATTTTTGAAACGTTATTCTGGATTGTGAAGAGGAATGATTGGTGAAAATTTCAGTCGAATCAGAGCATTGGTTCGAAAGATACTATACCTGTCATTTGACGAAGAACACCCTGTATCTCAGTTGTTTCGGAAGTTAGACTTTTTATTTTTGAAACGTTATTCTGGATTGTGAAGAGGAATGATTGGTGAAAATTTCAGTCGAATCAGAGCATTGGTTCGAAAGATACTATACCTGTCATTTGACGAAGAACACCCTGTATCTCAGTTGTTTCGAAAGTAAGACTTTTTATTTTTGGAACGTTATTCTGGATTTTGAAGAGGAATGATTGGTGAAAATTTCAGTCGAATCAGAGCATTGGTTCGAAAGATACTATACTTGTCATTTGACGAAGAACACCCTGTATCTCAGTTGTTTCGAAAGTTAGACTTTTTATTTTCGGAACGTTATTCTGGATTGTGAAGAGGAATGATTGGTGAAAATTTCAGTCGAATCAGAGCATTGGTTCGAAAGATACTATACCTGTCATTTGACGAAGAACACCCTGTATCTCAGTTGTTTCGAAAGTTAGACTTTTTATTTTTGAATCGTTATTCTGGATTGTGAAGAGGAATGATTGGTGAAAATTTCAGTCGAATCAGAGCATTAGGTTCGAAAGATACTATACTTGTCATTTGACGAAGAACACCCTGTATCTCAGTTGTTTCGGAAGTTAGACTTTTTATTTTTGGATCGTTATTCTGGATTGTGAAGAGGAATGATTGGTGAAAATTTCAGTCGAATCAGAGCATTGGTTCGAAAGATACTATACCTGTCATTTGACGAAGAACACCCTGTATCTCAGTTGTTTCGAAAGTTAGACTTTTTATTTTTGAATCGTTATTCTGGATTTTGAAGAAGAATGATTGGTGAAAATTTCAGTCGAATCAGAGCATTGGTTCGAAAGATACTATACCTGTCATTTGACGAACAACACCCTGTATCTCAGTTGTTTCGGAAGTTAGACTTTTTATTTTTGAAACGTTATTCTGGATTGTGAAGAGGAATGATTGGTGAAAATTTCAGTCGAATCAGAGCATTGGTTCGAAAGATACTATACCTGTCATTTGACGAAGAACACCCTGTATCTCAGTTGTTTCGAAAGTCAGACTTTTTATTTTTGGAACGTTATTCTGGATTGTGAAGAGGAATGATTGATGAAAATTTCAGTCGAATCAGAGCATTGGTTCGAAAGATACTATACCTGTCATTTGACGAAGAACACCCTGTATCTCAGTTGTTTCGGAAGTTAGACTTTTTATTTTTGAAACGTTATTCTGGATTGTGAAGAGGAATGATTGGTGAAAATTTCAGTCGAATCAGAGCATTGGTTCGAAAGATACTATACCTGTCATTTGACGAAGAACACCCTGTATCTCAGTTGTTTCGAAAGTTAGACTTTTTATTTTTGGAACGTTATTCTGGATTTTGAAGAGGAATGATTGGTGAAAACTTCAGTCGAATCAGAGCATTGGTTCGAAAGATACTATACTTGTCATTTGACGAAGAACACCCTGTATCTCAGTTGTTTCGAAAGTTAGACTTTTTATTTTTGGAACGTTATTCTGCATTGTGAAGAGGAATGATTGGTGAAAATTTCAGTCGAATCAGAGCATTGGTTCGAAAGATACTATACCTGTCATTTGACGATGAACACCCTGTATCTCAGTTGTTTCGAAAGTCAGACTTTTTATTTTTGGAACGTTATTCTGGATTGTGAAGAGGAATGATTGATGAAAATTTCAGTCGAATCAGAGCATTGGTTCGAAAGATACTATACCTGTCATTTGACGAAGAACACCCTGTATCTCAGTTGTTTCGAAAGTTAGACTTTTTATTTTTGAATCGTTATTCTGGATTGTGAAGAGGAATGATTGGTGAAAATTTCAGTCGAATCAGAGCATTGGTTCGAAAGATACTATACTTGTCATTTGACGAAGAACACCCTGTATCTCAGTTGTTTCGAAAGTTAGACTTTTTATTTTTGGAACGTTATTCTGGATTGTGAAGAGGAATGATTGGTGAAAATTTCAGTCGAATCAGAGCATTGGTTCGAAAGATACTATACCTGTCATTTGACGAAGAACACCCTGTATCTCAGTTGTTTCGAAAGTTAGACTTTTTATTTTTCAATCGTTATGCTGGATTGTGAAGAGGAATGATTGGTGAAAATTTCAGTCGAATCAGAGCATTGGTTCGAAAGATACTAAACTTGTCATTTGACGAAGAACACCCTGTATCTCAGTTGTTTCGAAAGTAAGACTTTTTATTTTTGAATCGTTATTCTGGATTGTGAAGAGGAATGATTGGTGAAAATTTCAGTCGAATCAGAGCATTGGTTCGAAAGATACTATACCTGTCATTTGACGAAGAACACCCTGTATCTCAGTTGTTTCGAAAGTTAGACTTTTTATTTTTGGAACGTTATTCTGGATTGTGAAGAGGAATGATTGGTGAAAACTTCAGTCGAATCAGAGCATTGGTTCGAAAGATACTATACTTGTCATTTGACGAAGAACACCCTGTATCTCAGTTGTTTCGAAAGTTAGACTTTTTATTTTTGGAACGTTATTCTGGATTGTGAAGAGGAATGATTGGTGAAAATTTCAGTCGAATCAGAGCATTGGTTCGAAAGATACTATACCTGTCATTTGACGAAGAACACCCTGTATCTCAGTTGTTTCGAAAGTCAGACTTTTTATTTTTGGAACGTTATTCTGGATTGTGAAGAGGAATGATTGATGAAAATTTCAGTCGAATCAGAGCATTGGTTCGAAAGATACTATACCTGTCATTTGACGAAGAACACCCTGTATCTCAGTTGTTTCGAAAGTTAGACTTTTTATTTTTGACTCGTTATTCTGGATTGTGAAGAGGAATGATTGGTGAAAATTTCAGTCGAATCAGAGCATTGGTTCGAAAGATACTATACTTGTCATTTGACGAAGAACACCCTGTATCTCAGTTGTTTCGAAAGTTAGACTTTTTATTTTTGGAACGTTATTCTGGATTGTGAAGAGGAATGATTGGTGAAAATTTCAGTCGAATCAGAGCATTGGTTCGAAAGATACTATACCTGTCATTTGACGAAGAACACCCTGTATCTCAGTTGTTTCGAAAGTTAGACTTTTTATTTTTGAATCGTTATTCTGGATTTTGAAGAGGAATGATTGGTGAAAATTTCAGTCGAATCAGAGCATTGGTTCGAAAGATACTATACCTGTCATTTGACGAAAAACACCCTGTATCTCAGTTGTTTCGAAAGTTAGACTTTTTATTTTTGAAACGTTATTCTGGATTGTGAAGAGGAATGATTGGTGAAAATTTCAGTCGAATCAGAGCATTGGTTCGAAAGATACTATACCTGTCATTTGACGAAGAACACCCTGTATCTCAGTTGTTTCGAAAGTTAGACTTTTTATTTTTGAATCGTTATTCTGGATTGTGAAGAGGAATGATTGGTGAAAATTTCAGTCGAATCAGAGCATTGGTTCGAAAGATACTATACCTGTCATTTGACGAAGAACACCCTGTATCTCAGTTGTTTCGAAAGTTAGACTTTTTATTTTTGAATCGTTATGCTGGATTGTGAAGAGGAATGATTGGTGAAAATTTCAGTCGAATCAGAGCATTGGTTCGAAAGATACTAAACTTGTCATTTGACGAAGAACACCCTGTATCTCAGTTGTTTCGAAAGTAAGACTTTTTATTTTTGAATCGTTATTCTGGATTGGTGAAAATTTCAGTCGAATCAGAGCATTGGTTCGAAAGATACTATACCTGTCATTTGACGAAGAACACCCTGTATCTCAGTTGTTTCGAAAGTTAGACTTTTTATTTTTGGAACGTTATTCTGGATTGTGAAGGGGAATGATTGGTGAAAATTTCAGTCGAATCAGAGCATTGGTTCGAAAGATACTATACCTGTCATTTGACGAAGAACACCCTGTATCTCAGTTGTTTCGAAGGTTAGACTTTTTATTTTTCAATCGTTATTCTGGATTGTGAAGAGGAATGATTGGTGAAAATTTCAGTCGAATCAGAGCATTGGTTCGAAAGATACTATACTTGTCATTTGACGAAGAACACCCTGTATCTCAGTTGTTTCGAAAGTTAGACTTTTTATTTTTGAATCGTTATTCTGGACTGTGAAGAGGAATGATTGGTGAAAATTTCAGTCGAATCAGAGCATTGGTTCGAAAGATACTATACTTGTCATTTGACGAAGAACATCCTGTATCTCAGTTGTTTCGAAAGTTAGACTTTTTATTTTTGAATCGTTATTCTGGATTGTGAAGAGGAATGATTGGTGAAAATTTCAGTCGAATCAGAGCATTGGTTCGAAAGATACTATACCTGTCATTTGACGAAGAACACCCTGTATCTCAGTTGTTACGAAAGTAAGACTTTTTATTTTTGGAACGTTATTCTGGATTGTGAAGAGGAATGATTGGTGAAAATTTCAGTCGAATCAGAGCATTGGTTCGAAAGATACTATACCTGTCATTTGACGAAGAACACCCTGTATCTCAGTTGTTTCGAAAGTTAGACTTTTTATTTTTGAATCGTTATTCTGGATTGTGAAGAGGAATGATTGGTGAAAATTTCAGTCGAATCAGAGCATTGGTTCGAAAGATACTATACTTGTCATTTGACGAAGAACACCCTGTATCTCAGTTGTTTCGAAGGTTAGACTTTTTATTTTTGGAACGTTATTCTGGATTGTGAAGAGGAATGATTGGTGAAAATTTCAGTCGAATCAGAGCATTGGTTCGAAAGATACTATACCTGTCATTTGACGAAGAACACCCTGTATCTCAGTTGTTTCGAAAGTTAGACTTTTTATTTTTGAATCGTTATTCTGGATTTTGAAGAGGAATGATTGGTGAAAATTTCAGTCGAATCAGAGCATTGGTTCGAAAGATACTATACCTGTCATTTGACGAAGAACACCCTGTATCTCAGTTGTTTCGAAAGTCAGACTTTTTATTTTTGAAACGTTATTCTGGATTGTGAAGAGGAATGATTGGTGAAAATTTCAGTCGAATCAGAGCATTGGTTCGAAAGATACTATACCTGTCATTTGACGAAGAACACCCTGTATCTCAGTTGTTTCGGAAGTTAGACTTTTTATTTTTGAAACGTTATTCTGGATTGTGAAGAGGAATGATTGGTGAAAATTTCAGTCGAATCAGAGCATTGGTTCGAAAGATACTATACCTGTCATTTGACGAAGAACACCCTGTATCTCAGTTGTTTCGAAAGTAAGACTTTTTATTTTTGGAACGTTATTCTGGATTTTGAAGAGGAATGATTGGTGAAAATTTCAGTCGAATCAGAGCATTGGTTCGAAAGATACTATACTTGTCATTTGACGAAGAACACCCTGTATCTCAGTTGTTTCGAAAGTTAGACTTTTTATTTTCGGAACGTTATTCTGGATTGTGAAGAGGAATGATTGGTGAAAATTTCAGTCGAATCAGAGCATTGGTTCGAAAGATACTATACCTGTCATTTGACGAAGAACACCCTGTATCTCAGTTGTTTCGAAAGTTAGACTTTTTATTTTTGAATCGTTATTCTGGATTGTGAAGAGGAATGATTGGTGAAAATTTCAGTCGAATCAGAGCATTAGGTTCGAAAGATACTATACTTGTCATTTGACGAAGAACACCCTGTATCTCAGTTGTTTCGGAAGTTAGACTTTTTATTTTTGGATCGTTATTCTGGATTGTGAAGAGGAATGATTGGTGAAAATTTCAGTCGAATCAGAGCATTGGTTCGAAAGATACTATACCTGTCATTTGACGAAGAACACCCTGTATCTCAGTTGTTTCGAAAGTTAGACTTTTTATTTTTGAATCGTTATTCTGGATTTTGAAGAAGAATGATTGGTGAAAATTTCAGTCGAATCAGAGCATTGGTTCGAAAGATACTATACCTGTCATTTGACGAACAACACCCTGTATCTCAGTTGTTTCGGAAGTTAGACTTTTTATTTTTGAAACGTTATTCTGGATTGTGAAGAGGAATGATTGGTGAAAATTTCAGTCGAATCAGAGCATTGGTTCGAAAGATACTATACCTGTCATTTGACGAAGAACACCCTGTATCTCAGTTGTTTCGAAAGTCAGACTTTTTATTTTTGGAACGTTATTCTGGATTGTGAAGAGGAATGATTGATGAAAATTTCAGTCGAATCAGAGCATTGGTTCGAAAGATACTATACCTGTCATTTGACGAAGAACACCCTGTATCTCAGTTGTTTCGGAAGTTAGACTTTTTATTTTTGAAACGTTATTCTGGATTGTGAAGAGGAATGATTGGTGAAAATTTCAGTCGAATCAGAGCATTGGTTCGAAAGATACTATACCTGTCATTTGACGAAGAACACCCTGTATCTCAGTTGTTTCGAAAGTTAGACTTTTTATTTTTGGAACGTTATTCTGGATTTTGAAGAGGAATGATTGGTGAAAACTTCAGTCGAATCAGAGCATTGGTTCGAAAGATACTATACTTGTCATTTGACGAAGAACACCCTGTATCTCAGTTGTTTCGAAAGTTAGACTTTTTATTTTTGGAACGTTATTCTGCATTGTGAAGAGGAATGATTGGTGAAAATTTCAGTCGAATCAGAGCATTGGTTCGAAAGATACTATACCTGTCATTTGACGATGAACACCCTGTATCTCAGTTGTTTCGAAAGTCAGACTTTTTATTTTTGGAACGTTATTCTGGATTGTGAAGAGGAATGATTGATGAAAATTTCAGTCGAATCAGAGCATTGGTTCGAAAGATACTATACCTGTCATTTGACGAAGAACACCCTGTATCTCAGTTGTTTCGAAAGTTAGACTTTTTATTTTTGAATCGTTATTCTGGATTGTGAAGAGGAATGATTGGTGAAAATTTCAGTCGAATCAGAGCATTGATTCGAAAGATACTATACTTGTCATTTGACGAAGAACACCCTGTATCTCAGTTGTTTCGAAAGTTAGACTTTTTATTTTTGGAACGTTATTCTGGATTGTGAAGAGGAATGATTGGTGAAAATTTCAGTCGAATCAGAGCATTGGTTCGAAAGATACTATACCTGTCATTTGACGAAGAACACCCTGTATCTCAGTTGTTTCGAAAGTTAGACTTTTTATTTTTGAATCGTTATTCTGGATTTTGAAGAGGAATGATTGGTGAAAATTTCAGTCGAATCAGAGCATTGGTTCGAAAGATACTATACCTGTCATTTGACGAAAAACACCCTGTATCTCAGTTGTTTCGAAAGTTAGACTTTTTATTTTTGAAACGTTATTCTGGATTGTGAAGAGGAATGATTGGTGAAAATTTCAGTCGAATCAGAGCATTGGTTCGAAAGATACTATACCTGTCATTTGACGAAGAACACCCTGTATCTCAGTTGTTTCGAAAGTTAGACTTTTTATTTTTGAATCGTTATTCTGGATTGTGAAGAGGAATGATTGGTGAAAATTTCAGTCGAATCAGAGCATTGGTTCGAAAGATACTATACCTGTCATTTGACGAAGAACACCCTGTATCTCAGTTGTTTCGAAAGTTAGACTTTTTATTTTTGAATCGTTATGCTGGATTGTGAAGAGGAATGATTGGTGAAAATTTCAGTCGAATCAGAGCATTGGTTCGAAAGATACTAAACTTGTCATTTGACGAAGAACACCCTGTATCTCAGTTGTTTCGAAAGTAAGACTTTTTATTTTTGAATCGTTATTCTGGATTGTGAAGAGGAATGATTGGTGAAAATTTCAGTCGAATCAGAGCATTGGTTCGAAAGATACTATACCTGTCATTTGACGAAGAACACCCTGTATCTCAGTTGTTTCGAAAGTTAGACTTTTTATTTTTGGAACGTTATTCTGGATTGTGAAGAGGAATGATTGGTGAAAATTTCAGTCGAATCAGATTATTGGTTCGAAAGATACTATACCTGTCATTTGACGAAGAACACCCTGTATCTCAGTTGTTTCGAAAGTTAGACTTTTTATTTTTCAATCGTTATTCTGGATTGTGAAGAGGAATGATTGGTGAAAATTTCAGTCGAATCAGAGCATTGGTTCGAAAGATACTATACTTGTCATTTGACGAAGAACACCCTGTATCTCAGTTGTTTCGAAAGTTAGACTTTTTATTTTTGGAACGTTATTCTGGATTGTGAAGAGGAATGATTGGTGAGAATTTCAGTCGAATCAGAGCATTGGTTCGAAAGATACTATACCTGTCATTTGACGAAGAACACCCTGTATCTCAGTTGTTTCGAAAGTTAGACTTTTTATTTTTGAATCGTTATTCTGGATTGTGAAGAGGAATGATTGGTGAAAATTTCAGTCGAATCAGAGCATTGGTTCGAAAGATACTATACTTGTCATTTGACGAAGAACATCCTGTATCTCAGTTGTTTCGAAAGTTAGACTTTTTATTTTTGAATCGTTATTCTGGATTGTGAAGAGGAATGATTGGTGAAAATTTCAGTCGAATCAGAGCATTGGTTCGAAAGATACTATACCTGTCATTTGACGAAGAACACCCTGTATCTAAGTTGTTTCGAAAGTAAGACTTTTTATTTTTGGAACGTTATTCTGGATTGTGAAGAGGAATGATTGGTGAAAATTTCAGTCGAATCAGAGCATTGGTTCGAAAGATACTATACCTGTCATTTGACGAAGAACACCCTGTATCTCAGTTGTTTCGAAAGTTAGACTTTTTATTTTTGAATCGTTATTCTGGATTGTGAAGAGGAATGATTGGTGAAAATTTCAGTCGAATCAGAGCATTGGTTCGAAAGATACTATACTTGTCATTTGACGAAAAACACCCTGTATCTCAGTTGTTTCGAAGGTTGGACTTTTTATTTTTGGAACGTTATTCTGGATTGTGAAGAGGAATGATTGGTGAAAATTTCAGTCGAATCAGAGCATTGGTTCGAAAGATACTATACCTGTCATTTGACGAAGAACACCCTGTATCTCAGTTGTTTCGAAAGTTAGACTTTTTATTTTTGAATCGTTATTCTGGATTTTGAAGAGGAATGATTGGTGAAAATTTCAGTCGAATCAGAGCATTGGTTCGAAAGATACTATACCTGTCATTTGACGAAGAACACCCTGTATCTCAGTTGTTTCGAAAGTTAGACTTTTTATTTTTGAAACGTTATTCTGGATTGTGAAGAGGAATGATTGGTGAAAATTTCAGTCGAATCAGAGCATTGGTTCGAAAGATACTATACCTGTCATTTGACGAAGAACACCCTGTATCTCAGTTGTTTCGGAAGTTAGACTTTTTATATTTGAAACGTTATTCTGGATTGTGAAGAGGAATGATTGGTGAAAATTTCAGTCGAATCAGAGCATTGGTTCGAAAGATACTATACCTGTCATTTGACGAAGAACACCCTGTATCTCAGTTATTTCGAAAGTAAGACTTTTTATTTTTGGAACGTTATTCTGGATTTTGAAGAGGAATGATTGGTGAAAATTTCAGTCGAATCAGAGCATTGGTTCGAAAGATACTATACTTGTCATTTGACGAAGAACACCCTGTATCTCAGTTGTTTCGAAAGTTAGACTTTTTATTTTTGGAACGTTATTCTGGATTGGGAAGAGGAATGATTGGTGAAAATTTCAGTCGAATCAGAGCATTGGTTCGAAAGATACTTTACCTGTCATTTGACGAAGAACACCCTGTATCTCAGTTGTTTCGAAAGTTAGACTTTTTATTTTTGGAACGTTATTCTGGATTGTGAAGAGGAATGATTGGTGAAAATTTCAGTCGAATCAGAGCATTGGTTCGAAAGATACTATACCTGTCATTTGACGAAGAACACCCTGTATCTCAGTTGTTTCGAAAGTTAGACTTTTTATTTTTGAATCGTTATTCTGGATTGTGAAGAGGAATGATTGGTGAAAATTTCAGTCGAATCAGAGCATTAGGTTCGAAAGATACTATACTTGTCATTTGACGAATAACAACCTGTATCTCAGTTGTTTCGGAAGTTAGACTTTTTATTTTTGGATCGTTATTCTGGATTGTGAAGAGGAATGATTGGTGAAAATTTCAGTCGAATCAGAGCATTGGTTCGAAAGATACTATACCTTTCATTTGACGAAGAACACCCTGTATCTCAGTTGTTTCGAAAGTTAGACTTTTTATTTTTGAATCGTTATTCTGGATTTTGAAGAGGAATGATTGGTGAAAATTTCAGTCGAATCAGAGCATTGGTTCGAAAGATACTATACCTGTCATTTGACGAACAACACCCTGTATCTCAGTTGTTTCGAAAGTTAGACTTTTTATTTTTGAAACGTTATTCTGGATTGTGAAGAGGAATGATTGGTGAAAATTTCAGTCGAATCAGAGCATTGGTTCGAAAGATACTATACCTGTCATTTGACGAAGAACACCCTGTATCTCAGTTGTTTCGGAAGTTAGACTTTTTATTTTTGAAACGTTATTCTGGATTGTGAAGAGGAATGATTGGTGAAAATTTCAGTCGAATCAGAGCATTGGTTCGAAAGATACTATACCTGTCATTTGACGAAGAACACCCTGTATCTCAGTTGTTTCGAAAGTTAGACTTTTCATTTTTGGAACGTTATTCTGGATTGTGAAGAGGAATGATTGGTGAAAATTTCAGTCGAATCAGAGCATTGGTTCGAAAGATACTATACCTGTCATTTGACGAAGAACACCCTGTATCTCAGTTGTTTCGAAAGTTAGACTTTTTATTTTTGAAACCTTATTCTGGATTGTGAAGAGGAATGATTGGTGAAAATTTCAGTCGAATCAGAGCATTGGTTCGAAAGATACTATACCTGTCACTTGACGAAGAACACCCTGTATCTCAGTTGTTTCGGAAGTTAGACTTTTTATTTTTGAAACGTTATTCTGGATTGTGAAGAGGAATGATTGGTGAAAATTTCAGTCGAATCAGAGCATTGGTTCGAAAGATACTATACCTGTCATTTGACGAAGAACACCCTGTATCCCAGTTGTTTCGAAAGTTAGACTTTTTATTTTTGGAACGTTATTCTGGATTTTGAAGAGGAATGATTGGTGAAAATTTCAGTCGAATCAGAGCATTGGTTCGAAAGATACTATACTTGTCACTTGACGAAGAACACCCTGTATCTCAGTTGTTTCGAAAGTTAGACTGTTATTTTTGGAACGTTATTCTGGATTGTGAAGAGAAATGATTGGTGAAAATTTCAGTCGAATCAGAGCATTGGTTCGAAAGATACTATACCTGTCATTTGACGAAGAACACCCTGTATCTCAGTTGTTTCGAAAGTTAGACTTTTTATTTTTGAATCGTTATTCTGGATTGTGAAGAGGAATGATTGGTGAAAATTTCAGTCGAATCAGAGCATTGGTTCGAAAGATACTATACTTGTCATTTGACGAAGAACACCCTGTATCTCAGTTGTTTCGAAAGTTAGACTTTTTATTTTTGGAACGTTATTCTGGATTGTGAAGGGGAATGATTGTTGAAAATTTCAGTCGAATCAGAGCATTGGTTCGAAAGATACTATACCTGTCATTTGACGAAGAACACCCTGTATCTCAGTTGTTTCGAAAGTTAGACTTTTTATTTTTGAATCGTAATTCTGGATTTTGAAGAGGAATGATTGGTGAAAATTTCAGTCGAATCAGAGCATTGGTTCGAAAGATACTATACCTGTCATTTGACGAAGAACACCCTGTATCTCAGTTGTTTCGAAAGTTAGACTTTTTATTTTTGAAACGTTATTCTGGATTGTGAAGAGGAATGATTGGTGAAAATTTCAGTCGAATCAGAGCATTGGTTCGAAAGATACTATACCTGTCATTTGACGAAGAACACCCTGTATCTCAGTTGTTTCGGAAGTTAGACTTTTTATTTTTGAAACGTTATTCTGGATTGTGAAGAGGAATGATTGGTGAAAATTTCAGTCGAATCAGAGCATTGGTTCGAAAGACACTATACCTGTCATTTGACGAAGAACACCCTGTATCTCAGTTGTTTCGAAAGTTAGACTTTTTATTTTTGGAACGTTATTCTGGATTGTGAAGAGGAATGATTGGTGAAAATTTCAGTCGAATCAGAGCATTGGTTCGAAAGATACTATACCTGTCATTTGACGAAGAACACCCTGTATCTCAGTTGTTTCGAAAGTTAGACTTTTTATTTTTGGAACGTTATTCTGGATTGTGAAGAGGAATGATTGGTGAAAATTTCAGTCGAATCAGAGCATTGGTTCGAAAGATACTATACCTGTCATTTGACGAAGAACACCCTGTATCTCAGTTGTTTCGGAAGTTAGACTTTTTATTTTTGAAACGTTATTCTGGATTGTGAAGAGGAATGATTGGTGAAAATTTCAGTCGAATCAGAGCATTGGTTCGAAAGATACTATACCTGTCATTTGACGAAGAACACCCTGTATCTCAGTTGTTTCGAAAGTTAGACTTTTTATTTTTGGAACGTTATTCTGGATTGTGAAGAGGAATGATTGGTGAAAATTTCAGTCGAATCAGAGCATTGGTTCGAAAGATACTATACCTGTCATTTGACGAAGAACACACTGTTTCTCAGTTGTTTCGAAAGTTAGACTTTTTATTTTTGAAACGTTATTCTGGATTGTGAAGAGGAATGATTGGTGAAAATTTCAGTCGAATCAGAGCATTGGTTCGAAAGATACTATACCTGTCATTTGACGAAGAACACCCTGTATCTCAGTTGTTTCGGAAGTTAGACTTTTTATTTTTGAAACGTTATTCTGGATTGTGAAGAGGAATGATTGGTGAAAATTTCAGTCGAATCAGAGCACTGGTTCGAAAGATACTATACCTGTCATTTGACGAAGAACACCCTGTATCTCAGTTGTTTCGAAAGTTAGACTTTTTATTTTTGGAACGTTATTCTGGATTTTGAAGAGGAATGATTGGTGAAAATTTCAGTCGAATCAGAGCATTGGTTCGAAAGATACTATACTTGTCATTTGACGAAGAACACCCTGTATCTCAGTTGTTTCGAAAGTTAGACTTTTTATTTTTGGAACGTTATTCTGGATTGTGAAGAGAAATGATTGGTGAAAATTTCGGTCGAATCAGAGCATTGGTTCGAAAGATACTATACCTGTCATTTGACGAAGAACACCCTGTATCTCAGTTGTTTCGAAAGTTAGACTTTTTATTTTTGAATCGTTATTCTGGATTGTGAAGAGGAATGATTGGTGAAAATTTCAGTCGAATCAGAGCATTGGTTCGAAAGATACTATACTTGTCATTTGACGAAGAACACCCTGTATCTCAGTTGTTTCGAAAGTTAGACTTTTTATTTTTGAAAGGTTATTCTGGATTGTGAAGAGGAATGATTGGTGAAAATTTCAGTCGAATCAGAGCATTGGTTCGAAAGATACTATACCTGTCATTTGACGAAGAACACCCTGTATCTCAGTTGTTTCGAAAGTTAGACTTTTTATTTTTGGAACGTTATTCTGGATTTTGAAGAGGAATGATTGGTGAAAATTTCAGTCGAATCAGAGCATTGGTTCGAAAGATACTATACTTGTCATTTGACGAAGAACACCCTGTATCTCAGTTGTTTCGAAAGTTAGACTTTTTATTTTTGGAACGTTATTCTGGATTGTGAAGAGAAATGATTGGTGAAAATTTCAGTCGAATCAGAGCATTGGTTCGAAAGATACTATACCTGTCATTTGACGAAGAACACCCTGCATCTCAGTTGTTTCGAAAGTTAGACTTTTTATTTTTGAATCGTTATTCTGGATTGTGAAGAGGAATGATTGGTGAAAATTTCAGTCGAATCAGAGCATTGGTTCGAAAGATACTATACTTGTCATTTGACGAAGAACACCCTGTATCTCAGTTGTTTCGAAAGTTAGACTTTTTATTTTTGGAACGTTATTCTGGATTGTGAAGAGGAATGATTGGTGAAAATTTCAGTCGAATCAGAGCATTGGTTCGAAAGATACTATACCTGTCATTTGACGAAGAACACCCTGTATCTCAGTTGTTTCGAAAGTTAGACTTTTTATTTTTGAATCGTGATTCTGGATTTTGAAGAGGAATGATTGGTGAAAATTTCAGTCGAATCAGAGCATTGGTTCGAAAGATACTATACCTGTCATTTGACGAAGAACACCCTGTATCTCAGTTGTTTCGAAAGTTAGACTTTTTACTTTTGAAACGTTATTCTGGATTGTGAAGAGGAATGATTGGTGAAAATTTCAGTCGAATCAGAGCATTGGTTCGAAAGATACTATACCTGTCATTTGACGAAGAACACCCTGTATCTCAGTTGTTTCGGAAGTTAGACTTTTTATTTTTGAAACGTTATTCTGGATTGTGAAGAGGAATGATTGGTGAAAATTTCAGTCGAATCAGAGCATTGGTTCGAAAGATACTATACCTGTCATTTGACGAAGAACACCCTGTATCTCAGTTGTTTCGAAAGTTAGACTTTTTATTTTTGAAAGGTTATTCTGGATTGTGAAGAGGAATGATTGGTGAAAATTTCAGTCGAATCAGAGCATCGGTTCGAAAGATACTATACCTGTCATTTGACGAAGAACACCCTGTATCTCAGTTGTTTCGAAAGTTAGACTTTTTATTTTTGGAACGTTATTCTGGATTTTGAAGAGGAATGATTGGTGAAAATTTCAGTCGAATCAGAGCATTGGTTCGAAAGATACTATACTTGTCATTTGACGAAGAACACCCTGTATCTCAGTTGTTTCGAAAGTTAGACTTTTTATTTTTGGAACGTTATTCTGGATTGTGAAGAGAAATGATTGGTGAAAATTTCAGTCGAATCAGAGCATTGGTTCGAAAGATACTATACCTGTCATTTGACGAAGAACACCCTGTATCTCAGTTGTTTCGAAAGTTAGACTTTTTATTTTTGAATCGTTATTCTGGATTGTGAAGAGGAATGATTGGTGAAAATTTCAGTCGAATCAGAGCATTGGTTCGAAAGATACTATACTTGTCATTTGACGAAGAACACCCTGTATCTCAGTTGTTTCGAAAGTTAGACTTTTATTTTTGGAACGTTATTCTGGATTGTGAAGAGGAATGATTGGTGAAAATTTCAGTCGAATCAGAGCATTGGTTCGAAAGATACTATACCTGTCATTTGACGAAGAACACCCTGTATCTCAGTTGTTTCGAAAGTTAGACTTTTTATTTTTGAATCGTAATTCTGGATTTTGAAGAGGAATGATTGGTGAAAATTTCAGTCGAATCAGAGCATTGGTTCGAAAGATACTATACCTGTCATTTGACGAAGAACACCCTGTATCTCAGTTGTTTCGAAAGTTAGACTTTTTACTTTTGAAACGTTATTCTGGATTGTGAAGAGGAATGATTGGTGAAAATTTCAGTCGAATCAGAGCATTGGTTCGAAAGATACTATACCTGTCATTTGACGAAGAACACCCTGTATCTCAGTTGTTTCGGAAGTTAGACTTTTTATTTTTGAAACGTTATTCTGGATTGTGAAGAGGAATGATTGGTGAAAATTTCAGTCGAATCAGAGCATTGGTTCGAAAGATACTATACCTGTCATTTGACGAAGAACACCCTGTATCTCAGTTGTTTCGAAAGTTAGACTTTTTATTTTTGGAACGTTATTCTGGATTGTGAAGAGGAATGATGGGTGAAAATTTCAGTCGAATCAGAGCATTGGTTCGAAAGATACTATACCTGTCATTTGACGAAGAACACACTGTATCTCAGTTGTTTCGAAAGTTAGACTTTTTATTTTTGAAACGTTATTCTGGATTGTGAAGAGGAATGATTGGTGAAAATTTCAGTCGAATCAGAGCATTGGTTCGAAAGATACTATACCTGTCATTTGACGAAGAACACCCTGTATCTCAGTTGTTTCGGAAGTTAGACTTTTTATTTTTGAAACGTTATTCTGGATTGTGAAGAGGAATGATTGGTGAAAATTTCAGTCGAATCAGAGCATTGGTTCGAAAGATACTATACCTGTCATTTGACGAAGAACACCCTGTATCTCAGTTGTTTCGAAAGTTAGACTTTTTATTTTTGGAACGTTATTCTGGATTTTGAAGAGGAATGATTGGTGAAAATTTCAGTCGAATCAGAGCATTGGTTCGAAAGATACTATACTTGTCATTTGACGAAGAACACCCTGTATCTCAGTTGTTTCGAAAGTTAGACTTTTTATTTTTGGAACGTTATTCTGGATTGTGAAGAGAAATGATTGGTGAAAATTTCAGTCGAATCAGAGCATTGGTTCGAAAGATACTATACCTGTCATTTGACGAAGAACACCCTGTATCTCAGTTGTTTCGAATGTTAGACTTTTTATTTTTGAATCGTTATTCTGGATTGTGAAGAGGAATGATTGGTGAAAATTTCAGTCGAATCAGAGCATTGGTTCGAAAGATACTATACCTGTCATTTGACGAAGAACACCCTGTTTCTCAGTTTTTTCGGAAGTTAGACTTTTTATTTTTGAAACGTTATTCTGGATTGTGAAGAGGAATGATTGGTGAAAATTTCAGTCGAATCAGAGCATTGGTTCGAAAGATACTATACCTGTCATTTGACGAAGAACACCCTGTATCTCAGTTGTTTCGAAAGTTAGACTTTTTATTTTTGAAAGGTTATTCTGGATTGTGAAGAGGAATGATTGGTGAAAATTTCAGTCGAATCAGAGCATTGGTTCGAAAGATACTATACCTGTCATTTGACGAAGAACACCCTGTATCTCAGTTGTTTCGAAAGTTAGACTTTTTATTTTTGGAACGTTATTCTGGATTTTGAAGAGGAATGATTGGTGAAAATTTCAGTCGAATCAGAGCATTGGTTCGAAAGATACTATACTTGTCATTTGACGAAGAACACCCTGTATCTCAGTTGTTTCGAAAGTTAGACTTTTTATTTTTGGAACGTTATTCTGGATTGTGAAGAGAAATGATTGGTGAAAATTTCAGTCGAATCAGAGCATTGGTTCGAAAGATACTATACCTGTCATTTGACGAAGAACACCCTGTATCTCAGTTGTTTCGAAAGTTAGACTTTTTATTTTTGAATCGTTATTCTGGATTGTGAAGAGGAATGATTGGTGAAAATTTCAGTCGAATCAGAGCATTGGTTCGAAAGATACTATACTTGTCATTTGACGAAGAACACCCTGTATCTCAGTTGTTTCGAAAGTTAGACTTTTTATTTTTGGAACGTTATTCTGGATTGTGAAGAGGAATGATTGGTGAAAATTTCAGTCGAATCAGAGCATTGGTTCGAAAGATACTATACCTGTCATTTGACGAAGAACACCCTGTATCTCAGTTGTTTCGAAAGTTAGACTTTTTATTTTTGAATCGTAATTCTGGATTTTGAAGAGGAATGATTGGTGAAAATTTCAGTCGAATCAGAGCATTGGTTCGAAAGATACTATACCTGTCATTTGACGAAGAACACCCTGTATCTCAGTTGTTTCGAAAGTTAGACTTTTTACTTTTGAAACGTTATTCTGGATTGTGAAGAGGAATGATTGGTGAAAATTTCAGTCGAATCAGAGCATTGGTTCGAAAGATACTATACCTGTCATTTGACGAAGAACACCCTGTATCTCAGTTGTTTCGGAAGTTAGACTTTTTATTTTTGAAACGTTATTCTGGATTGTGAAGAGGAATGATTGGTGAAAATTTCAGTCGAATCAGAGCATTGGTTCGAAAGATACTATACCTGTCATTTGACGAAGAACACCCTGTATCTCAGTTGTTTCGAAAGTTAGACTTTTTATTTTTGAAACGTTATTCTGGATTGTGAAGAGGAATGATTGGTGAAAATTTCAGTCGAATCAGAGCATTGGTTCGAAAGATACTATACCTGTCATTTGACGAAGAACACCCTGTATCTCAGTTGTTTCGGAAGTTAGACTTTTTATTTTTGAAACGTTATTCTGGATTGTGAAGAGGAATGATTGGTGAAAATTTCAGTCGAATCAGAGCATTGGTTCGAAAGATACTATACCTGTCATTTGACGAAGAACACCCTGTATCTCAGTTGTTTCGAAAGTTAGACTTTTTATTTTTGGAACGTTATTCTGGATTTTGGAGAGGAATGATTGGTGAAAATTTCAGTCGAATCAGAGCATTGTTTCGAAAGATACTATACTCGTCATTTGACGAAGAACACCCTGTATCTCAGTTGTTTCGAAAGTTAGACTTTTTATTTTTGGAACGTTATTCTGGATTGTGAAGAGGAATGATTGGTGAAAATTTCAGTCGAATCAGAGCATTGGTTCGAAAGATACTATACCTGTCATTTGACGAAGAACACCCTGTATCTCAGTTGTTTCGAAAGTTAGACTTTTTATTTTTGGAACGTTATTCTGGATTGTGAAGAGGAATGATTGGTGAAAATTTCAGTCGAATCAGAGCATTGGTTCGAAAGATACTATACTTGTCATTTGACGAAGAACACCCTGTATCTCAGTTGTTTCGAAAGTTAGACTTTTTATTTTTGGAAACTTATTCTGGATTGTGAAGAGGAATGATTGGTGAAAATTTCAGTCGAATCAGAGCATTGGTTCGAAAGATACTATACCTGTCATTTGACGAAGAACACCCTGTATCTCAGTTGTTTCGAAAGTTAGACTTTTTATTTTTGAATCGTTATTCTGGATTGTGAAGAGGAATGATTGGTGAAAATTTCAGTCGAATCAGAGCATTGGTTCGAAAGATACTATACTTGTCATTTGACGAAGAACACCCTGTATCTCAGTTGTTTCGAAAGTTAGACTTTTTATTTTTGGAAACTTATTCTGGATTGTGAAGAGGAATGATTGGTGAAAATTTCAGTCGAATCAGAGCATTGGTTCGAAAGATACTATACCTGTCATTTGACGAAGAACACCCTGTATCTCAGTTGTTTCGAAAGTTAGACTTTTTATTTTCGAATCGTTATTCTGGATTTTGAAGAGGAATGATTGGTGAAAATTTCAGTCGAATCAGAGCATTGGTTCGAAAGATACTATACCTGTCATTTGACGAAGAACACCCTGTATCTCAGTTGTTTCGAAAGTTGGACTTTTTATTTTTGAAACGTTATTCTGGATTGTGAAGAGGAATGATTGGTGAAAATTTCAGTCGAATCAGAGCATTGGTTCGAAAGATACTATACCTGTCATTTGACGAAGAACACCCTGTATCTCAGTTGTTTCGGAAGTTAGACTTTTTATTTTTGAAACGTTATTCTGGATTGTGAAGAGGAATGATTGGTGAAAATTTCAGTCGAATCAGAGCATTGGTTCGAAAGATACTATACCTGTCATTTGACGAAGAACACCCTGTATCTCAGTTGTTTCGAAAGTTAGACTTTTTATTTTTGGAACGTTATTCTGGATTGTGAAGAGGAATGATTGGTGAAAATTTCAGTCGAATCAGAGCATTGGTTCGAAAGATACTATACCTGTCATTTGACGAAGAACACCCTGTATCTCAGTTGTTTCGAAAGTTAGACTTTTTATTTTTGAAACGTTATTCTGGATTGTGAAGAGGAATGATTGGTGAAAATTTCAGTCGAATCAGAGCATTGGTTCGAAAGATACTATACATGTCATTTGACGAAGAACACCCTGTATCTCAGTTGTTTCGAAAGTTAGACTTTTTATTTTTGGAACGTTATTCTGGATTTTGCTCTGATTCGACTGAAATTTTCACCAATCATTCCTCTTCACAATCCAGAATAACGATTCAAAAATAAAAAGTCTAACTTTTGAAACAACTGAGATACAGGGTGTTCTTCGTCAAATGACAGGTATAGTATCTTTCGAACCAATGCTCTGATTCGACTGGAATTTTCACCAATCATTCCTCTTCACAATCCAGAATAACGTTCCAAAAATAAAAAGTCTAACTTTCGAAACAACTGAGATACAGGGTGTTCTTCGTCAAATGACAAGTATAGTATCTTTCGAACCAATGCTCTGATTCGACTGAAATTTTCACCAATCATTCCTCTTCACAATCCAGAATAACGATTCAAAAATAAAAAGTCTAACTTTCGAAACAACTGAGATACAGGGTGTTCTTCGTCAAATGACAGGTATAGTATCTTTCGAACCAATGCTCTGATTCGACTGAAATTTTCACCAATCATTCCTCTTCAAAATCCAGAATAACGTTCCAAAAATAAAAAGTCTTACTTTCGAAACAACTGAGATACAGGGTGTTCTTCGTCAAATGACAGGTATAGTATCTTTCGAACCAATGCTCTGCTTCGACTGAAATTTTCACCAATCTTTCCTCTTCACAATCCAGAATAACGTTTCAAAAATAAAAAGTCTAACTTTCGAAACAACTGAGATACAGGGTGTTCTTCGTCAAATGACAGGTATAGTATCTTTCGAACCAATGCTCTGATTCGACTGAAATTTTCACCAATCATTCCTCTTCACAATCCAGAAAAACGTTCCAAAAATAAAAAGTCTAACTTTCGAAACAACTGAGATACAGGGTGTTCTTCGTCAAATGACAAGTATAGTATCTTTCGAACCAATGCTCTGATTCGACTGAAATTTTCATCAATCATTCCTCTTCACAATCCAGAATAACGATTCAAAAATAAAAAGTCTAACTTTCGAAACAACTGAGATACAGGGTGTTCTTCGTCAAATGACAGGTATAGTATCTTTCGAACCAATGCTCTGATTCGACTGAAATTTTCACCAATCATTCCTCTTCACAATCCAGAATAACGTTCCAAAAATAAAAAGTCTAACTTTCGAAACAACTGAGATACAGGGTGTTCTTCGTCAAATGACAGGTATAGTATCTTTCGAACCAATGCTCTGATTCGACTGAAATTTTCACCAATCATTCCTCTTGACAATCCAGAATAACGTTCCAAAAATAAAAAGTCTAACTTTCGAAACAACTGAGATACAGGGTGTTCTTCGTCAAATGACAAGTATAGTATCTTTCGAACCAATGCTCTGATTCGACTGAAATTTTCACCAATCATTCCTCTTCACAATCCAGAAAAACGATTCAAAAATAAAAAGTCTAACTTTCGAAACAACTGAGATACAGGGTGTTCTTCGTCAAATGACAGGTATAGTATCTTTCGAACCAATGCTCTGATTCGACTGAAATTTTCACCAATCATTCCTCTTCACAATCCAGAATAACGTTCCAAAAATAAAAAGTCTAACTTTCGAAACAACTGAGATACAGGGTGTTCTTCGTCAAATGACAGGTATAGTATCTTTCGAACCAATGCTCTGATTCGACTGAAATTTTCACCAATCATTCCTCTTCACAATCCAGAATAACGTTCCAAAATTAAAAAGTCTAACTTTCGAAACAACTGAGATACAGGGTGTTCTTCGTCAAATGACAGGTATAGTATCTTTCGAACCAATGCTCTGATTCGACTGAAATTTTCACCAATCATTCCTCCTCACAATCCAGAATAACGTTCCAAAAATAAAAAGTCTAACTTTCGAAACAACTGAGATACAGGGTGTTCTTCGTCAAATGACAGGTATAGTATCTTTCGAACCAATGCTCTGATTCGACTGAAATTTTCACCAATCATTCCTCTTCACAATCCAGAATAACGTTCCAAAAATAAAAAGTCTAACTTTCGAAACAACTGAGATACAGGGTGTTCTTCGTCAAATGACAAGTATAGTTTCTTTCGAACCAATGCTCTGATTCGACTGAAATTTTCACCAATCATTCCTCTTCACAATCCAGAATAACGATTCAAAAATAAAAAGTCTAACTTTCGAAACAACTGAGATACAGGGTGTTCTTCGTCAAATGACAGGTATAGTATCTTTCGAACCAATGCTCTGATTCGACTGAAATTTTCACCAATCATTCTTCTTCAAAATCCAGAATAACGTTCCAAAAATAAAAAGTCTTACTTTCGAAACAACTGAGATACAGGGTGTTCTTCGTCAAATGACAGGTATAGTATCTTTCGAACCAATGCTCTGATTCGACTGAAATTTTCACCAATCATTCCTCTTCACAATCCAGAATAACGTTTCAAAAATAAAAAGTCTAACTTTCGAAACAACTGAGATACAGGGTGTTCTTCGTCAAATGACAGGTATAGTATCTTTCGAACCAATGCTCTGATTCGACTGAAATTTTCACCAATCATTCCTCTTCACAATCCAGAATAACGTTCCAAAAATAAAAAGTCTAACTTTCGAAACAACTGAGATACAGGGTGTTCTTCGTCAAATGACAGGTATAGTATCTTTCGAACCAATGCTCTGATTCGACTGAAATTTTCACCAATCATTCCTCTTCACAATCCAGAATAACGATTCAAAAATAAAAAGTCTAACTTTCGAAACAACTGAGATACAGGGTGTTCTTCGTCAAGTGACAAGTATAGTATCTTTCGAACCGATGCTCTGATTCGACTGAAATTTTCACCAATCATTTCTCTTCAAAATCCAGAATAACGTTCCAAAAATAAAAAGTCTAACTTTCGAAACAACTGAGATACAGGGTGTTCTTCGTCAAATGACCAGTATAGTATCTTTCGAACCAATGCTCTGATTCGACTGAAATTTTCACCAATCATTCCTCTTCAAAATCCAGAATAACGTTCCAAAAATTAAAAGTCTTACTTTCGAAACAACTGAGATACAGGGTGTTCTTCGTCAAATGACAGGTATAGTATCTTTCGAACCAATGCTCTGATTCGACTGAAATTTTCACCAATCATTCCTCTTCACAATCCAGAATAACGTTTCAAAAATAAAAAGTCTAACTTCCGAAACAACTGAGATACAGGGTGTTCTTCGTCAAATGACAGGTATAGTATCTTTCGAACCAATGCTCTGATTCGACTGAAATTTTCACCAATCATTCCTCTTCACAATCCAGAATAACGTTTCAAAAATAAAAAGTCTAACTTTCGAAACAACTGAGATACAGGGTGTTCTTCGTCAAATGACAGGTATAGTATCTTTCGAACCAATGCTCTGATTCGACTGAAATTTTCACCAATCATTCTTCTTCAAAATCCAGAATAACGTTCCAAAAATAAAAAGTCTTACTTTCGAAACAACTGAGATACAGGGTGTTCTTCGTCAAATGACAGGTATAGTATCTTTCGAACCAATTCTCTGATTCGACTGAAATTTTCACCAATCATTCCTCTTCACAATCCAGAATAACGTTTCAAAAATAAAAAGTCTAACTTTCGAAACAACTGAGATAAAGGGTGTTCTTCGTCAAATGACAGGTATAGTATCTTTCGAACCAATGCTCTGATTCGACTGAAATTTTCACCAATCATTCCTCTTCACAATCCAGAATAACGATTCAAAAATAAAAAGTCTAACTTTCGAAACAATTGAGATACAGGGTGTTCTTCGTCAAATGACAAGTATAGTATCTTTCGAACCAATGCTCTGATTCGACTGAAATTTTCACCAATCATTTCTCTTCAAAATCCAGAATAACGTTCCAAAAATAAAAAGTCTAACTTTCGAAACAACTGAGATACAGGGTGTTCTTCGTCAAATGACAGGTATAGTATCTTTTGAACCAATGCTCTGATTCGACTGAAATTTTCACCAATCATTCCTCTTCAAAATCCAGAATAACGTTCCAAAAATAAAAAGTCTAACTTTCGAAACAACTGAGATACAGGGTGTTCTTCGTCAAATGACAGGTATAGTATCTTTCGAACCAATGCTCTGATTCGACTGAAATTTTCACCAATCATTCCTCTTCACAATCCAGAATAACGTTTCAAAAATAAAAAGTCTAACTTTCGAAACAACTGAGATACAGGGTGTTCTTCGTCAAATGACAGGTATAGTATCTTTCGAACCAATGCTCTGATTCGACTGAAATTTTCACCAATCATTCCTCTTCGCAATCCAGAATAACGTTTCAAAAATAAAAAGTCTAACTTTCGAAACAACTGAGATACAGGGTGTTCTTCGTCAAATGACTGGTATAGTATCTTTCGAACCAATGCTCTGATTCGACTGAAATTTTCACCAATCATTCCTCTTCACAATCCAGAATAACGTTCCAAAAATAAAAAGTCTAACTTTCGAAACAACTGAGATACAGGGTGTTCTTCGTCAAATGACAAGTATAGTATCTTTCGAACCAATGCTCCGATTCGACTGAAATTTTCACCAATCATTCCTCTTCACAATCCAGAATAACGATTCAAAAATAAAAAGTCTAACTTTCGAAACAACTGAGATACAGGGTGTTCTTCGTCAAATGACAGGTATAGTATCTTTCGAACCAATGCTCTGATTCGACTGAAATTTTCACCAATCATTCCTCTTCACAATCCAGAATAACGTTCCAAAAATAAAAAGTCTAACTTTCGAAACAACTGAGATACAGGGTGTTCTTCGTCAAATGACAAGTATAGTATCTTTCGAACCAATGCTCTGATTCGACTGAAATTTTCACCAATCATTCCTCTTCACAATCCAGAATAACGATTCAAAAATAAAAAGTCTAACTTTCGAAACAACTGAGATACGGGGTGTTCTTCGTCAAATGACAGGTATAGTATCTTTCGAACCAATGCTCTGATTCGACTGAAATTTTCACCAATCATTCCTCTTCAAAATCCAGAATAACGTTCCAAAAATAAAAAGTCTAACTTTCGAAACAACTGAGATACAGGGTGTTCTTCGTCAAATGACAGGTATAGTAGCTTTCGAACCAATGCTCTGATTCGACTGAAATTTTCACCAATCATTCCTCTTCACAATCCAGAATAACGTTCCAAAAATAAAAAGTCTAACTTTCGAAACAACTGAGATACAGGGTGTTCTTCGTCAAATGACAAGTATAGTATCTTTCGAACCAATGCTCTGATTCGACTGAAATTTTCACCAATCATTCCTCTTCACAATCCAGAATAACGATTCAAAAATAAAAAGTCTAACTTTCGAAACAACTGAGATACAGGGTGTTCTTCGTCAAATGACAGGTATAGTATCTTTCGAACCAATGCTCTGATTCGTCTGAAATTTTCACCAATCATTCTTCTTCAAAATCCAGAATAACGTTCCAAAAATAAAAAGTCTTACTTTCGAAACAACTGAGATACAGGGTGTTTTTCGTCAAATGACAGGTATAGTATCTTTCGAACCAATGCTCTGATTCGACTGAAATTTTCACCAATCATTCCTCTTCACAATCCAGAATAACGTTTCAAAAATAAAAAGTCTAACTTCGAAACAACTGAGATACAGGGTGTTCTTCGTCAAATGACAGGTATAGTATCTTTCGAACCAATGCTCTGATTCGACTGAAATTTTCACCAATCATTCCTCTTCACAATCCAGAATAACGTTCCAAAAATAAAAAGTCTAACTTTCGAAACAACTGAGATACAGGGTGTTCTTCGTCAAATGACAGGTATGGTATCTTTCGAACCAATGCTCTGATTCGACTGAAATTTTCACCAATCATTCCTCTTCACAATCCAGAATAACGATTCAAAAATAAAAAGTCTAACTTTCGAAACAACTGAGATACAGGGTGTTCTTCGTCAAATGACAAGTATAGTATCTTTCGAACCAATGCTCTGATTCGACTGAAATTTTCACCAATCATTTCTCTTCAAAATCCAGAATAACGCTCCAAAAATAAAAAGTCTAACTTTCGAAACAACTGAGATACAGGGTGTTCTTCGTCAAATGACAGGTATAGTATCTTTCGAACCAATGCTCTGATTCGACTGAAATTTTCACCAATCATTCCTCTTCAAAATCCAGAATAACGTTCCAAAAATAAAAAGTCTAACTTTCGAAACAACTGAGATACAGGGTGTTCTTCGTCAAATGACAGGTATAGTATCTTTCGAACCAATGCTCTGATTCGACTGAAATTTTCACCAATCATTCCTCTTCACAATCCAGAATAACGTTTCAAAAATAAAAAGTCTAACTTCGAAACAACTGAGATACAGGGTGTTCTTCGTCAAATGACAGGTATAGTATCTTTCGAACCAATGCTCTGATTCGACTGAAATTTTCACCAATCATTCCTCTTCACAATCCAGAATAACGTTTCAAAAATAAAAAGTCTAACTTTCGAAATAACTGAGATACAGGGTGTTCTTCGTCAAATGACAGGTATAGTATCTTTCGAACCAATGCTCTGATTCGACTGAAATTTTCACCAATCATTCCTCTTCACAATCCAGAATAACGTTCCAAAAATAAAAAGTCTAACTTTCGAAACAACTGAGATACAGGGTGTTCTTCGTCAAATGACAAGTATAGTATCTTTCGAACCAATGCTCTGATTCGACTGAAATTTTCACCAATCATTTCTCTTCAAAATCCAGAATAACGTTCCAAAAATAAAAAGTCTAACTTTCGAAACAACTGAGATACAGGGTGTTCTTCGTCAAATGACAGGTATAGTATCTTTCGAACCAATGCTCTGATTCGACTGAAATTTTCACCAATCATTCCTCTTCAAAATCCAGAATAACGTTCCAAAAATAAAAAGTCTAACTTTCGAAATAACTGAGATACAGGGTGTTCTTCGTCAAATGACAGGTATAGTATCTTTCGAACCAATGCTCTGATTCGACTGAAATTTTCACCAATCATTCCTCTTCACAATCCAGAATAACGTTCCAAAAATAAAAAGTCTAACTTTCGAAACAACTGAGATACAGGGTGTTCTTCGTCAAATGACAAGTATAGTATCTTTCGAACCAATGCTCCGATTCGACTGAAATTTTCACCAATCATTCTTCTTCACAATCCAGAATAACGATTCAAAAATAAAAAGTCTAACTTTCGAAACAACTGAGATACAGGGTGTTCTTCGTCAAATGACAGGTATAGTATCTTTCGAACCAATGCTCTGATTCGACTGAAATTTTCACCAATCATTCCTCTTCACAATCCAGAATAACGTTCCAAAAATAAAAAGTCTAACTTTCGAAACAACTGAGATACAGGGTGTTCTTCGTCAAATGACAAGTATAGTATCTTTCGAACCAATGCTCTGATTCGACTGAAATTTTCACCAATCATTCCTCTTCCCAATCCAGAATAACGATTCAAAAATAAAAAGTCTAACTTTCGAAACAACTGAGATACAGGGTGTTCTTCGTCAAATGACAGGTATAGTATCTTTCGAACCAATGCTCTGATTCGACTGAAATTTTCACCAATCATTCCTCTTCAAAATCCAGAATAACGTTCCAAAAATTAAAAGTCTAACTTTCGAAACAACTGAGATACAGGGTGTTCTTCGTCAAATGACAGGTATAGTATCTTTCGAACCAATGCTCTGATTCGACTGAAATTTTCACCAATCATTCCTCTTCACAATCCAGAATAACGTTCCAAAAATAAAAAGTCTAACTTTCGAAACAACTGAGATACAGGGTGTTCTTCGTCAAATGACAAGTATAGTATCTTTCGAACCAATGCTCTGATTCGACTGAAATTTTCACCAATCATTCCTCTTCACAATCCAGAATAACGATTCAAAAATAAAAAGTCTAACTTTCGAAACAACTGAGATACAGGGTGTTTTTCGTCAAATGACAGGTATAGTATCTTTCGAACCAATGCTCTGATTCGACTGAAATTTTCACCAATCATTCTTCTTCAAAATCCAGAATAACGTTCCAAAAATAAAAAGTCTTACTTTCGAAACAACTGAGATACAGGGTGTTCTTCGTCAAATGACAGGTATAGTATCTTTCGAACCAATGCTCTGATTCGACTGAAATTTTCACCAATCATTCCTCTTCACAATCCAGAATAACGTTTCAAAAATAAATAGTCTAACTTCCGAAACAACTGAGATACAGGGTGTTCTTCGTCAAATGACAGGTATAGTATCTTTCGAACCAATGCTCTGATTCGACTGAAATTTTCACCAATCATTCCTCTTCACAATCCAGAATAACGTTCCAAAAATAAAAAGTCTAACTTTCGAAACAACTGAGATACAGGGTGTTCTTCGTCAAATGACAGGTATGGTATCTTTCGAACCAATGCTCTGATTCGACTGAAATTTTCACCAATCATTCCTCTTCACAATCCAGAATAACGATTCAAAAATAAAAAGTCTAACTTTCGAAACAACTGAGATACAGGGTGTTCTTCGTCAAATGACAAGTATAGTATCTTTCGAACCAATGCTCTGATTCGACTGAAATTTTCACCAATCATTTCTCTTCAAAATCCAGAATAACGTTCCAAAAATAAAAGTCTAACTTTCGAAACAACTGAGATACAGGGTGTTCTTCGTCAAATGACAGGTATAGTATCTTTCGAACCAATGCTCTGATTCGACTGAAATTTTCACCAATCATTCCTCCTCAAAATCCAGAATAACGTTCCAAAAATAAAAAGTCTAACTTTCGAAACAACTGAGATACAGGGTGTTCTTCGTCAAATGACAGGTATAGTATCTTTCGAACCAATGCTCTGATTCGACTGAAATTTTCACCAATCATTCCTCTTCACAATCCAGAATAACGTTTCAAAAATAAAAAGTCTTACTTCCGAAACAACTGAGATACAGGGTGTTCTTCGTCAAATGACAGGTATAGTATCTTTCGAACCAATGCTCTGATTCGACTGAAATTTTCACCAATCATTCCTCTTCACAATCCAGAATAACGTTTCAAAAATAAAAAGTCTAACTTTCGAA
>CAUEHS010000174.1:0-44187 GCA_958510865.1 Myrrha octodecimguttata | reverse complement strand
CCCTTACCCTTACCCTTAAGCTTACCCTTACCCTTACCCTTACCCTTACCCTTACCCTTACCCTTACCCTTACCCTTTCCCTTGCTTTTACCCTTAAGCTTACCCTTACCCTTACCCTAAGTAAGGGTAAGGGTAAGGGTAAGGGTAAGGGTAAGGGTAAGGGTAAGGGTAAGGGTAAGGGTAAGGGTAAGGGTAAGGTTAAGGGTAAGGGTAAGGGTAAGGGTAAGGGTAAGCTTAAGGGTAAAAGCAAGGGTAATGGTAAGGGTAAGGGTAAGGGTGAGGGTAAGGGTAAGGGTAAGGGTAAGGGTAAGGGTAAGGGTAAGCTTAAGGGTAAGGGTAAGGGTAAGGGTAAGGGTAAGCCTAAGGGTAAAAGCAAGGGTAAGGGTAAGGGTAAGGGTAAGGGTAAGGGTAAGCTTAAGGGTAAAAGCAAGGGTAAGGCTAAGTGTAAGGGTAAGGGTAAGGGTAACGGTAAGCTTAAGGGTAAAAGCAAGGGTAAGGGTAAGGGTAAGGGTAAGGGTAAGGGTAAGGGTAAAGGTGAGGGTAAGCCTAAGGGTAAAAGCAAGGGTAAGGGTAAGGGTAAGGGTAAGGGTAAGGGTAAGGGTAAGGGTAGGGGTAAGAGTAAGGGTAAGGGTAAGCTTAAGGGTAAAAGCAAGGGTAAGGGTAAGGGTAAGGGTAAGGGTAAGGGTAAGGGTAAGGGTAAGGGTAAGGGTAAGCTTAAGGGTAAAAGCAAGGGTAAAGGTAAGGGTAAGGGTAAGGGTATGGGTAAGGGTAAGGGTAAGGGTAAGGGTAAGGGTAAGGGTAAGGGTAAGGGTAAGGGTAAGGGTAAGGGTAAGGGTAAGGGTAAGCTTAAGGGTAAAAGCAAGGGTAAGGGTAAGGGTAAGGGTAAGGGTAAGGGAAAGGGTAAGGGTAAGGGTAATGGTAAGGGTAAAGGTAAGGGTAAGCCTAAGGGTAAAAGCAAGGGTAAGGGTAAGGGTAAGGGTAAGGGTAAGGGTAAGGGTAAGGGTAAGGGTAAGGGTAAGGGTAAGGGTAAGGGTAAGGGTAAGGGTAAGCTTAAGGGTAAAAGCAAGGGTAAGGGTAAGGGTAAGGGTAAGGGTAAGGGTAAGGGTAAGGGTAAGGGTAAGCTTAAGGGTAAGGGTAAGGGTAAGGGTAAGGGTAAGCTTAAGGGTAAAAGCAAGGGTAAGGGTAAGGGTAAGGGTAAGGGTAAGGGTAAGCTTAAGGGTAAAAGCAAGGGTAAGGGTAAGGGTAAGGGTAAGGGTAAGGGTAAGGGTAAGGGTAAGCTTAAGGGTAATGGTAAGGGTAAGGGTAAGGGTAAGCTTAAGGGTAAAAGCAAGGGTAAGGGTAAGAGTAAGGGTAAGAGTAAGGGTAAGGGTAAGGGTAAGGGTAAGGGTGAGCTTAAGGGTAAAAGCAAGGGTAAGGGTAAGGGTAAGGGTAAGGGTAAGGGTAAGGGTAAGGGTAAGGGTAAGGGTAAGGGTAAGCTTAAGGGTAAAAGCAAGGGTAAGGGTAAGGGTAAGGGTAAGGGTAAGGGTAAGGGTAAGGGTAAGGGTAAGGGTAAGGGTAAGGGTAAGGGCAAAGGTAAGGGTAAGCCTAAGGGTAAAAGCAAGGGTAAGGGTAAGGGTAAGGGTAAGGGTAAGGGTAAGAGTAAGGGTAAGGGTAAGGGTAAGGGTAAGCTTAAGGGTGAAAGCAAGGGTAAGGGTAAGGGTAAGGGTAAGGGTAAGCCTAAGGGTAAAAGCAAGGGTAAGGGTAAGGGTAAGGGTAAGGGTAAGGGTAAGCTAAAGGGTAAAAGCAAGGGTAAGGGTAAGGGTAAGAGTAAGGGTAAGGGTAAGGGTAAGCTTAAGGGTAAAAGCAAGGGTGAGGGTAAGGGTAAGGGTAAGGGTAAGGGTAAGGGTAAGGGTAAGGGTAAGGGTAAGGGTAAGGGTAAGCTTAAGGGTAAAAGCAAGGGTAAGGGTAAGGGTAAGGGTAAGGGTAAGGGTAAGGGTAAGGGTAAGGGTAAGGGTAAGGGTAAGCTTAAGGGTAAAAGCAAGGGTAAGGGTAAGGGTAAGGGTAAGGGTAAGGGTAATGGTAAGGGTAAGCCTAAGGGTAAAAGCAAGGGTAAGGGTAAGGGTAAGGGTAAGGGTAAGGGTAAGGGTAAGGGTAAGGGTAAGGGTAAGGGTAAGGGTAAGGGTAAAGGTAAGCTTAAGGGTAAAAGCAAGGGTAAGGGTAAGGGTAAGGGTAAGGGTAAGCCTGAGGGTAAAAGCAAGGGTAAGGGTAAGGGTAAGGGTTAGGGTAAGGGTAAGGGTAAGCTTAAGGGTAAAAGCAAGGGTAAGGGTAAGGGTAAGGGTAAGGGTAAGGGTAAGGGTAAGGGTAAGGGTAAGCTTAAGGGTAAAAGCAAGGGTAAGGGTAAGGGTAAGGGTAAGGGTAAGGGTAAGGGTAAGGGTAAAGGTAAGGGTAAGCCTAAGGGTAAAAGCAAGGGTAAGGGTAAGGGTAAGGGTAAGGGTAAGGGTAAGGGTAAGGGTAAGGGTAAGGGTAAGCTTAAGGGTAAAAGCAAGGGTAAGGGTAAGGGTAAGGGTAAGGGTAAGGGTAAGGGTAAGGGTAAGGGTAAGGGTAAGGGTAAGGGTAAGGGTAAGCTTAAGGGTAAGGGTAAGGGTAAGCTTAAGGGTAAGGGTAAGGGTAAGGGTAAGGGTAAGCTTAAGGGTAAAAGCAAGGGTAAGGGTAAGGGTAAGGGTAAGGGTAAGCTTAAGGGTAAAAGCAAGGGTAAGGGTAAGGGTAAGGGTAAGGGTAAGGGTAAGGGTAAGCTTAAGGGTAAGGGTAAGGGTAAGGGTAAGGCTAAGCTTAAGGGTAAAAGCAAGGGTAAGGGTAAGGGTAAGGGTAAGGGTAAGGGTAAGCTTAAGGGTAAGGGTAAGGGTAAGGGTAAGGGTAAGCTTAAGGGTAAAAGCAAGGGTAAGGTTAAGGGTAAGGGTAAGGGTAAGGGTAAGGGTAAGCTTAAGGGTAAGGGTAAGGGTAAGGGTAAGCTAAAGGGTAGAAGCAAGGGTAAGGGTAAGGGTAAGGGTAAGGGTAAGGGTAAGGGTAAGGGTAAGGGTAAGGGTAAGGGTAAGGGTAAGGGTAAGGGTAAGGGTAAGGGTAAGCTTAAGGGTAAGGGTAAGGGTAAGGGTAAGCTTAAGGGTAAAAGCAAGGGTAAGGGTAAGGGTAAGGGTAAGGGTAAGGGTAAGCTTAAGGGTAAAAGCAAGGGTAAGGGTAAGGGTAAGGGTAAGGGTAAGGGTAAGGGTAAGGGTAAGGGTAAGGGTAAGGGTAAGGGTAAGGGTAAGGGTAAGGGTAAGGGTAAGGGTAAGGGTAAGGGTAAGGGTAAGGGTAAGGGTAAGGGTAAGGGTAAGGGTAAGGGTAAGCTTAAGGGTAAGGGTAAGGGTAAGGGTAAGCTTAAGGGTAAAAGCAAGGGTAAGGGTAAGGGTAAGGGTAAGGGTAAGGGTAAGGGTAAAGGTAAGGGTAAGCCTAAGGGTAAAAGCAAGGGTAAGGGTAAGGGTAAGGGTAAGGGTAAGGGTAAGGGTAAGGGTAAGGGTAAGGGTAAGGGTAAGGGTAAGGGTAAGGGTAAGGGTAAGGGTAAGCTTAAGGGTAAAAGCAAGGGTAAGGGTAAGGGTAAGGGTAAGGGTAAGGGTAAGGGTAAGGGTAAGGGTAAGGGTAAGGGTAAGGGTAAGGGTAAGCTTAAGGGTAAAAGCAAGGGTAAGGGTAAGGTTAAGGGTAAGGGTAAGAGTAAGGGTAAGGGTAAGGGTAAGGGTAAGGGTAAGGGTAAGGGTAAGGGTAAGGGTAAGGGTAAGGTAAGGGTAAAGCAAGGGTAAGGGTAAGGGTAAGGTAAGGGTAAGGGTAAGGGTAAGGGTAAGGGTAAGGGTAAGGGTAAGAAGGGTAAGGGTAAGGGTAAGGGTAAGGGTAAGGGTAAGGGTAAGGGTAAGGGTAAGGGTAAGGGTAAGGGTAAGGGTAAGGGTAAGGGTAAGGGTAAGGGTAAGGTAAGGGTAAGGGTAAGGGTAAGGGTAAGCAAGGGTAAGGGAAGCTTAAGGGTAAAAGCAAGGGTAAGGGTAAGGGTAAGGGTAAGGGTAAGGGTAAGCTAAAGGGTAAAAGCAAGGGTAAGGGTAAGGGTGAGGGTAAGGGTAAGGGTAAGGGTAAGGGTAAAGGTAAGGGTAAGCCTAAGAGTAAAAGCAAGGGTAAGGGTAAGGGTAAGGGTAAGGGTAAGGGTAAGGGTAAGGGTAAGGGTAAGGGTAAGGGTAAGCTTAAGGGTAAAAGCAAGGGTAAGGATAAGGGTAAGGGTAAGGGTAAGGGTAAGGGTAAGGGTAAGGGTAAGGGTAAGGGTAAGGGTAAGCTTAAGGGTAAAAGCAAGGGTAAGGGTAAGGGTAAAGGTAAGGGTAAGGGTAAGGGTAAGGGTAAGGGTAAGGGTAAGGTTAAGGGTAAGCTTAAGGGTAAAAGCAAGGGTAAGGGTTAGGGTAAGGGTAAGGGTAAGGGTAAGGGTAAGGGTAAGGGTAAGCTTAAGGGTAAAAGCAAGGGTAAGGGTAAGGGTAAGGGTAAGGGTAAGGGTAAGGGTAAGGGTAAGGGTAATGGTAAGGGTAAGCCTAAGGGTAAAAGCAAGGGTAAGGGTAAGGGTAAGGGTAAGGGTAAGGGTAAGGGTAAGGGTAAGGGTAAGGGTAAGGGTAAGGGTAAGGGTAAGGGTAAGGGTAAGGGTAAGGGTAAGGGTAAGCTTAAGGATATAAGCAAGGGTAAGGGTAAGGGTAAGGGTGAGGGTAAGGGTAAGGGTAAGGGTAAGGGTAAGCTTAAGGGTAAAAGCAAGGGTAAGGGTAAGGGTAAGGGTAAGGGTAAGGGTAAGGGTAAGGGTAAGCTTAAGGGTAAAAGCAAGGGTAAGGGTAAGGGTAAGGGTAAGGGTAAGGGTAAGGGTAAGGGTAAGGGTAAGGGTAAGGGTAAGGGTAAAGGTAAGGTTAAGTCTAAGGGTAAAAGCAAGGGTAAGGGTAAGGGTAAGGGTAAGTGTAAGGGTAAGGGTAAGGGTAAGGGTAAGGGTAAGGGTAAGGGTAAGGGTAAGGGTAAGGGTAAGGGTAAGGGTAAGGGTAAGGGTAAGGGTAAGGGTAAGGGTAAGGGTAAGGGTAAGGGTAAGGGTAAGCTAAAGGGTAAAAGCAAGGGTAAGGGTAAGGGTAAGAGTAAGGGTAAGGGTAAGGGTAAGCTTAAGGGTAAAAGCAAGGGTGAGGGTAAGGGTAAGGGTAAGGGTAAGGGTAAGGGTAAGGGTAAGGGTAAGGGTAAGGGTAAGGGTAAGCTTAAGGGTAAAAGCAAGGGTAAGGGTAAGGGTAAGGGTAAGGGTAAGGGTAAGGGTAAGGGTAAGGGTAAGGGTAAGGGTAAGCTTAAGGGTAAAAGCAAGGGTAAGGGTAAGGGTAAGGGTAAGGGTAAGGGTAATGGTAAGGGTAAGCCTAAGGGTAAAAGCAAGGGTAAGGGTAAGGGTAAGGGTAAGGGTAAGGGTAAGGGTAAGGGTAAGGGTAAGGGTAAGGGTAAGGGTAAGGGTAAAGGTAAGCTTAAGGGTAAAAGCAAGGGTAAGGGTAAGGGTAAGGGTAAGGGTAAGCCTAAGGGTAAAAGCAAGGGTAAGGGTAAGGGTAAGGGTTAGGGTAAGGGTAAGGGTAAGCTTAAGGGTAAAAGCAAGGGTAAGGGTAAGGGTAAGGGTAAGGGTAAGGGTAAGGGTAAGGGTAAGGGTAAGCTTAAGGGTAAAAGCAAGGGTAAGGGTAAGGGTAAGGGTAAGGGTAAGGGTAAGGGTAAGGGTAAAGGTAAGGGTAAGCCTAAGGGTAAAAGCAAGGGTAAGGGTAAGGGTAAGGGTAAGGGTAAGGGTAAGGGTAAGGGTAAGGGTAAGGGTAAGCTTAAGGGTAAAAGCAAGGGTAAGGGTAAGGGTAAGGGTAAGGGTAAGGGTAAGGGTAAGGGTAAGGGTAAGGGTAAGGGTAAGGGTAAGGGTAAGCTTAAGGGTAAGGGTAAGGGTAAGCTTAAGGGTAAGGGTAAGGGTAAGGGTAAGGGTAAGCTTAAGGGTAAAAGCAAGGGTAAGGGTAAGGGTAAGGGTAAGGGTAAGCTTAAGGGTAAAAGCAAGGGTAAGGGTAAGGGTAAGGGTAAGGGTAAGGGTAAGGGTAAGCTTAAGGGTAAGGTTAAGGGTAAGGGTAAGGCTAAGCTTAAGGGTAAAAGCAAGGGTAAGGGTAAGGGTAAGGGTAAGGGTAAGGGTAAGCTTAAGGGTAAGGGTAAGGGTAAGGGTAAGGGTAAGCTTAAGGGTAAAAGCAAGGGTAAGGTTAAGGGTAAGGGTAAGGGTAAGGGTAAGGGTAAGCTTAAGGGTAAGGGTAAGGGTAAGGGTAAGCTAAAGGGTAGAAGCAAGGGTAAGGGTAAGGGTAAGGGTAAGGGTAAGGGTAAGGGTAAGGGTAAGGGTAAGGGTAAGGGTAAGGGTAAGGGTAAGGGTAAGGGTAAGGGTAAGCTTAAGGGTAAGGGTAAGGGTAAGGGTAAGCTTAAGGGTAAAAGCAAGGGTAAGGGTAAGGGTAAGGGTAAGGGTAAGGGTAAGCTTAAGGGTAAAAGCAAGGGTAAGGGTAAGGGTAAGGGTAAGGGTAAGGGTAAGGGTAAGGGTAAGGGTAAGGGTAAGGGTAAGGGTAAGGGTAAGGGTAAGGGTAAGGGTAAGGGTAAGGGTAAGGGTAAGGGTAAGGGTAAGGGTAAGGGTAAGGGTAAGGGTAAGCTTAAGGGTAAGGGTAAGGGTAAGGGTAAGCTTAAGGGTAAAAGCAAGGGTAAGGGTAAGGGTAAGGGTAAGGGTAAGGGTAAGGGTAAAGGTAAGGGTAAGCCTAAGGGTAAAAGCAAGGGTAAGGGTAAGGGTAAGGGTAAGGGTAAGGGTAAGGGTAAGGGTAAGGGTAAGGGTAAGGGTAAGGGTAAGGGTAAGGGTAAGGGTAAGGGTAAGCTTAAGGGTAAAAGCAAGGGTAAGGGTAAGGGTAAGGGTAAGGGTAAGGGTAAGGGTAAGGGTAAGGGTAAGGGTAAGGGTAAGGGTAAGGGTAAGGGTAAGGGTAAGCTTAAGGGTAAAAGCAAGGGTAAGGGTAAGGTTAAGGGTAAGGGTAAGAGTAAGGGTAAGGGTAAGGGTAAGGGTAAGGGTAAGGGTAAGGGTAAGGGTAAGGGTAAGGGTAAGGGTAAGCTTAAGGGTAAAAGCAAGGGTAAGGGTAAGGGTAAGGGTAAGGGTAAGGGTTAGGGTAAGGGTAAAGGTAAGGGTAAGCCTAAGGGTAAAAGCAAGGGTAAGGGTAAGGGTAAGGGTAAGGGTAAGGGTAAGGGTAAGGGTAAGGGTAAGGGTAAGGGTAAGGGTAAGAGTAAGGGTAAGGGTAAGGGTAAGCTTAAGGGTAAAAGCAAGGGTAAGGGTAAGGGTAAGGGTAAGGGTAAGCCTAAGGGTAAAAGCAAGGGTAAGGGTAAGGTTAAGGGTAAGGGTAAGGGTAAGCTTAAGGGTAAAAGCAAGGGTAAGGGTAAGGGTAAGGGTAAGGGTAAGGGTAAGCTTAAGGGTAAAAGCAAGGGTAAGGGTAAGGGTGAGGGTAAGGGTAAGGGTAAGGGTAAGGGTAAAGGTAAGGGTAAGCCTAAGAGTAAAAGCAAGGGTAAGGGTAAGGGTAAGGGTAAGGGTAAGGGTAAGGGTAAGGGTAAGGGTAAGGGTAAGGGTAAGCTTAAGGGTAAAAGCAAGGGTAAGGATAAGGGTAAGGGTAAGGGTAAGGGTAAGGGTAAGGGTAAGGGTAAGGGTAAGGGTAAGCTTAAGGGTAAAAGCAAGGGTAAGGGTAATGGTAAAGGTAAGGGTAAGGGTAAGGGTAAGGGTAAGGGTAAGGGTAAGGTTAAGGGTAAGCTTAAGGGTAAAAGCAAGGGTAAGGGTTAGGGTAAGGGTAAGGGTAAGGGTAAGGGTAAGGGTAAGGGTAAGCTTAAGGGTAAAAGCAAGGGTAAGGGTAAGGGTAAGGGTAAGGGTAAGGGTAATGGTAAGGGTAAGCCTAAGGGTAAAAGCAAGGGTAAGGGTAAGGGTAAGGGTAAGGGTAAGGGTAAGGGTAAGGGTAAGGGTAAGGGTAAGGGTAAGGGTAAGGGTAAGGGTAAGGGTAAGGGTAAGGGTAAGGGTAAGCTTAAGGATATAAGCAAGGGTAAGGGTAAGGGTAAGGGTGAGGGTAAGGGTAAGGGTAAGGGTAAGGGTAAGCTTAAGGGTAAAAGCAAGGGTAAGGGTAAGGGTAAGGGTAAGGGTAAGGGTAAGGGTAAGGGTAAGCTTAAGGGTAAAAGCAAGGGTAAGGGTAAGGGTAAGGGTAAGGGTAAGGGTAAGGGTAAGGGTAAGGGTAAGGGTAAGGGTAAGGGTAAAGGTAAGGTTAAGTCTAAGGGTAAAAGCAAGGGTAAGGGTAAGGGTAAGGGTAAGTGTAAGGGTAAGGGTAAGGGTAAGGGTAAGGGTAAGGGTAAGGGTAAGGGTAAGGGTAAGGGTAAGGGTAAGGGTAAGGGTAAGGGTAAGGGTAAGGGTAAGGGTAAGGGTAAGGGTAAGGGTAAGGGTAAGGGTAAGGGTAAGGGTAAGGGTAAGGGTAAGGGTAAGCTTAAGGGTAAAAGCAAGGGTAAGGGTAAGGGTAAGGGTAAGGGTAAGCCTAAGGGTAAAAGCAAGGGTAAGGGTAAGGGTAAGGGTAAGGGTAAGGGTAAGCTTAAGGGTAAAAGCAAGGGTAAGGGTGAGGGTAAGGGTAAGGGTAAGGGTAAGGGTAAGGGTAAGCTTAAGGGTAAAAGCAAGGGTAAGGGTAAGGGTAAGGGTAAGGGTAAGGGTAAGGGTAAGGGTAAGGGTAAGGGTAAGGGTAAGGGTAAGGGTAAGGGTAAAGGTGAAGGTAAGCCTAAGGGTCAAAGCAAGGGTAAGGGTAAGGGTAAGGGTAAGGGTAAGGGTAAGGGTAAGGGTAAGGGTAAGGGTAAGCTTAAGGGTAAAAGCAAGGGTAAGGGTAAGGGTAAGGGTAAGGTTAAGGGTAAGGGTAAGGGTAAGGGTAAGGGTAAGGGTAAGGGTAAGGGTAAGGGTAAGCTTAAGGGTAAGGGTAAGGGTAAGGGTAAGGGTAAGCCTAAGGGTAAAAGCAAGGGTAAGTGTAAGGGTAAGGGTAAGGGTAAGGGTAAGCTTAAGGGTAAAAGCAAGGGTAAGGGTAAGGGTAAGGGTAAGGGTAAGGGTAAGGGTAAGGGTAAGCTTAAGGGTAAAAGCAAGGGTAAGGGTAAGGGTAAGGGTAAGGGTAAGGGTAAGGGTAAGGCTAAAGGTAAGGGTAAGCCTAAGGGTAAAAGCAAGGGTAAGGGTAAGGGTAAGGGTAAGGGTAAGGGTAAGGGTAAGGGTAAGGGTAAGGGTAAGGGTAAAGGTAAGGGTAAGGGTAAGCTTAAGGGTAAAAGCAAGGGTAAGTGTAAGGGTAAGGGTAAGGGTAAGAGTAAGGGTAAGGGTAAGGGTAAGCTTAAGGGTAAAAGCAAGGGTAAGGGTAAGAGTAAGGGTAAGGGTAAGGGTAAGGGTAAGGGTAAGGGTAAGGGTAAGGGTAAGGGTAAGGGTAAGGGTAAGGGTAAGGGTAAGGGTAAGCTTAAGGGTAAAAGCAAGGGTAAGGGTAAGGGTAAGGGTAAGGGTAAGGGTAAGGGTGAGGGTAAGGGTAAGGGTAAGGGTAAGGGTAAGCTTAAGGGTAAAAGCAAGGGTAAGGGTAAGGGTAAGGGTAAGGGTAAGGGTAAGGGTAAGGGTAATGGTAAGGGTAAAGGTAAGGGTAAGCCTAAGGGTAAAAGCAAGGGTAAGGGTAAGGGTAAGGGTAAGGGTAAGGGTAAGGTTAAGGGTAAGGGTGAGGGTAAGGGTAAGGGTAAGGGTAAGGGTAAGCTTAAGGGTAAAAGCAAGGGTAAGGGTAAGGGTAAGGGTAAGGGTAAGTGTAAGGGTAAGGGTAAGCTTAAGGGTAAGGGTAAGGGTAAGGGTAAGCTTAAGGGTAAAAGCAAGGGTAAGGGTAAGGGTAAGGGTAAGGGTAAGGGTAAGCTTAAGGGTAAAAGCAAGGGTAAGGGTAAGGGTAAGTGTAAGGTTAAGGGTAAGGGTAAGGGTAAGCTTAAGGGTAAGGGTAAGGGTAAGGGTAAGGGTAAGCTTAAGGGTAAAAGCAAGGGTGAGGGTCAGGGTAAGGGTAAGTGTAAGGGTAAGGGTAAGGGTAAGGGTGAGCTTAAGGGTAAAAGCAAGGGTAAGGGTAAGGTTAAGGTTAAGGGTAAGGGTAAGGGTAAGGGTTAGCTTAAGGGTAAAAGCAAGGGTAAGGGTAAGGGTAAGGGTAAGGGTAAGGGTAAGGGTAAGGGTAAGGGTAAGGGTAAGGGTAAGGGTAAAGGTAAGGGTAAGCCTAAGGGTAAAAGCAAGGGTAAGGGTAAGGGTAAGGGTAAGGGTAAGGGTAAGAGTAAGGGTAAGGGTAAGGGTAAGGGTAAGCTTAAGGGTAAAAGCAAGGGTAAGGGTAAGGGTAAGGGTAAGGGTAAGCCTAAGGGTAAAAGCAAGGGTAAGGGTGAGGGTAAGGGTAAGGGTAAGGGTAAGCTTAAGGGTAAAAGCAAGGGTAAGGGTAAGGGTAAGGGTAAGGGTAAGGGTAAGGGTAAGCTTAAGGGTAAAAGCAAGGGTGAGGGTAAGGGTAAGGGTAAGGGTAAGGGTAAGGGTAAGGGTAAGGGTAAGGATAAGGGTAAGCTTAAGGGTAAAAGCAAGGGTAAGGGTAAGGGTAAGGGTAAGGGTAAGGGTAAGCTTAAGGGTAAAAGCAAGGGTAAGGGTAAGGGTAAGGGTAAGGGTAAAGGTAAGGGTAAGCCTAAGGGTAAAAGCAAGGGTAAGGGTAAGGGTAAGGGTAAGGGTAAGGGTTAGGGTAAGGGTAAGGGTAAGGGTAAGGGTAAGGGTAAGGGTAAGGGTAAGGGTAAGGGTAAGGGTAAGGGTAAGGGTAAGATTAAGGGTAAAATCAAGGGTAAGGGTAAGGGAAAAGGTAAGGGTAAGCCTAAGGGTTAAAGCAAGGGTAAGGGTAAGGGTAAGGGTAAGGGTAAGGGTAAGCTTAAGGGTAAAAGCAAGAGTAAGGGTAAGGGTAAGGGTAAGGGTAAGGGTAAGGGTAAGGGTAAGCTTGAGGGTAAAAGCAAGGGTAAGGGTAAAGGTAAGGGTAAGGGTAAGGGTAAGGGTAAGGGTAAGGGTAAGGGTAAGGGTAAGGGTAAGGGTAAGGGTAAGGGTAAAGGTAAGGGTAAGCCTAAGGGTAAAAGCAAGGGTAAGGGTAAGGGTAAGGGTAAGGGTAAGGGTAAGGTTAAGGGTAAGGGTAAGGGTAAGCTTAAGGGTAAAAGCAAGGGTAAGGGTAAGGGTAAGGGTAAGGGTAAGGGTTAGGGTAAGGGTAAGGGTAAGGGTAAGGGTAAGGGTAAGGGTAAGCTTAAGGGAAGGGTAAGGGTAAGGGTAAGGGTAAGCTTAAGGGTAAAAGCAAGGGTAAGGGTAAGGGTAAGGGTAAGGGTAAGCTTAAGGGTAAAAGCAAGGGTAAGGGTAAGGGTAAGGGTAAGCGTAAGGGTAAGGGTAAGGGTAAGGGTAAGGGTAAGGGTAAGGGTAAGGGTAAGGGTAAGCTTAAGGTAAGGGTAAGGGTAAGGGTAAGCTTAAGGGTAAAAGCAAGGGTAAGGGTAAGGGTAAGGGTAAGGGTAAGGGTAAGGGTAAGGGTAAGCTTAAGGGTAAGGGTAAGGTTAAGGGTAAGGGTAAGCTTAAGGGTAAAAGCAAGGGTAAGAGTAAGGGTGAGGTTAAGGGTGAGGGTAAGGGTAAGGGTAAGCTTAAGGGTAAGGGTAAGGGTAAGGGTAAGGGTAAGCTTAAGGGTAAAAGCAAGGGTAAGGGTAAGGGTAAGGGTAAGGGTAAGGGTAAGGGTAAGGGTAAGGGTAAGGGTAAGGGTAAGGGTAAGGGTAAGGGTAAGGGTAAGGGTAAGGGTAAGGGTAAGGGTTAGGGTAAGGGAAAGCTTGAGGGTAAGGGTAAGGGTAAGGGTAAGGGTAAGCTTAAGGGTAAAAGCAAGGGTAAGGGTAAGGGTAAGGGTAAGGGTAAGGGTAAGCTTAAGGGTAAAAGCAAGGGTAAGGGTAAGGGTAAGGGTAAGGGTAAGGGTAAGGGTAAGGGTAAGGGTAAGGGTAAGGGTAAGGGTAAGCTTAAGGGTAAGGGTAAGGGTAAGGGTAAGGGTAAGCTTAAGGGTAAAAGCAAGGGTAAGGGTAAGGGTAAGGGTAAGGGTAAGGGTGAGGGTAAAGGTAAGGGTAAGCCTAAGGGTAAAAGCAAGGATAAGGGTAAGGGTAAGTGTAAGGGTAAGGGGAAGGGTAGGGGTAAGGGTCAGGGTAAGGGTAAGCTTAAGGGTAAAAGCAAGGGTAAGGGTAAGGGTAAGGGTAAGGGTAAGGGTAAGGGTAAGGGTACCCTTACCCTTACCCTTACCCTTACCCTTACCCTTACCCTTACCCTAACCCTTACCCTTACCCTTACCCTTACCCTTACCCTTGCTTTTACCCTTAAGCTTACCCTTACCCTTACCCTTACCCTTACCCTTACCCTTGCTTTTACCCTTAAGCTTACCCTTACCCTTACCCTTACCCTTACCCTTCCCCCTGCTTTTACCCTCAGGCTTACCCTTACCCTTACCCTTACCCTTACCCTTGCTTTTACACTTAAGCTTACCCTTACCCTTACCCTTACCCTTACCCTTGCTTTTACCCTTAGGCTTACCCTTACCTTTACCATTACCCTTACCCTTACCCTTACCCTTACCCTTACCCTTACCCTTACCCTTACCCTTACCCTTACCCTTACCCTTACCCTTACCCTTACCCTTGCCTTAACCCTTAAGCTTACCCTTACCCTTACCCTTACCCTTACCCTTACCCTTACCCTTACCCTTACCCTTACCCTTACCCTTACCCTTACCCTCACACTTGCATTTACCCTTAAGCTTACCCTTACCCTTACCCTTACCCTTACCCTTACCCTTACCCTTACCCTTGCTTTTACCCTTAAGCTTACCCTTACCCTTACCCCTAGCCTTACCCTTAAGCTTACCCTTACCCTTACCCTTACCCTTACCCTTACCCTAACCCTTACCCTTACCCTTACCCTTACCCTTACCCTTGCTTTTACCCTTAAGCTTACCCTTACCCTTACCCTTACCCTTACCCTTACCCTTACCCTTACCCTTACCCTTACCCTTACCCTTACCCTTACCCTTACCCTTACCCTTACCCTTACCCTTACCCTTACCCTTACCCTTACCCTTACCCTTACCCTTACCCTTACCCTTGCTTTTACCCTTAGGCTTACCCTTACCTTTTACCTTTACCCTTACCCTTACCCTTACCCTTACCCTTACCCTTACCCTTACCCTTACCCTTACCCTTACCCTTGCTTTTACCCTTAAGCTTACCCTTACCCTTACCCTTACCCTTACCCTTACCCTTACCCTTACCCTTACCCTTGCTTTTACCCTTAAGCTTACCCTTACCCTTACCCTTATCCTTACCCTTACCCTTACCCTTACCCTTACCCTTACCCTTACCCTTACCCTTACCCTTACCCTTACCCTTGCTTTTACCCTTAAGCTTACCCTTACCCTTACCCTTACCCTTAAGCTTACCCTTACCCTTACCCTTACCCTTACCCTTACCCTTACCCTTACCCTTACCCTTGCTTTTACCCTTAAGCTTACCCTTACCCTTACCCTTACCCTTACCCTTACCCTTGCTTTTACCCTTAAGCTTACCCTTACCCTTACCCTTACCCTTACCCTTAAGCTTACCCTTACCCTTACCCTTACCCTTACCCTTACCCTTACCCTTACCCTTACCCTTGCTTTTACCCTTAAGCTTACCCTTACCCTTACCCTCACCCTTACCCTTACCCTTACCCTTACCCTTACCCTTACCCTTACCCTTACCCTTACCCTTACCCTTACCCTTACCCTTACCCTTACCCTTACCCTTACCCTTGCTTTTACCCTTAGGCTTACCCTTACCTTTACCCTTACCCTTACCCTTACCCTTACCCTTACCCTTACCCTTGCTTTTACCCTTAAGCTTACCCTTACCCTTACCCTTACCCTTACCCTTACCCTTACCCTTCCCCTTACCCTTACTTTTACCCTTAAGCTTACCCTTACCCTTACCCTTACCCTTACCCTTACCCTTACCCTTACCCTTACCCTTACCCTTACCGTTACCCTTACCCTTACCCTTGCTTTTACCCTTAAGCTTACCCTTACCCTTACCCTTACCCTTACCCTTACCCTTACCCTTGCTTTTACCCTTCAGCTTACCCTTACCCTTACCCTTACCCTTACCCTTACCCTTACCCTTACCCTTACCCTTACCCTTACCCTTACCCTTACCCTTACCCTTACCCTTACCCTTGCTTTTACCCTTAGGCTCACCCTTACCTTTACCCTTACCCTTACCCTTACCCTTACCCTTACCCTTACCCTTACCCTTACCCTTGCTTTTACCCTTAAGCTTACCCTTACCCTTACCCTTACCCTTACCCTTACCCTTGCTTTTACCCTTAAGCTTACCCTTACCCTTACCCTTACCCTTACCCTTACCCTTACCCTTGCTTTTACCCTTAGGCTTACCCTTACCCTTACCCTTACCCTTACCCTTGCTTTTACCCTTAAGCTTACCCTTACCCTTACCCTTACCCTTACCCTTACCCTTACCCTTACCCTTACCCTTTCCCTTACCCTTTTCCTTACCCTTACCCTTACCCTTACCCTTACCCTTACCCTTACCCTTACCCTTACCCTTGCTTTTACCCTTAGGCTTACCCTTACCTTTACCCTTACCCTTACCCTTACCCTTACCCTTACCCTTACCCTTACCCTTACCCTTACCCTTACCCTTGATTTTACCCTTAAGCTTACCCTTACTCTTACCCTTACCCTTACCCTTACCCTTTCCCTTGCTTTTACCCTTAAGCTTACCCTTACCCTTTCCCTTACCCTTACCCTTACCCTTACCCTTACCCTTACCCTTACCCTTCCCTTGCTTTTACCCTTAAGCTTACCTTTACCCTTACCCTTACCCTTACCCTTGCTTTTACCCTTAAGCTTACCCTTACCCTTTCCCTCACTCTTACCCTTACCCTTACCCTTACCCTTGCTTTTACCCTTAAGCTTACCCTTACCCTTACCCTTACCCTTACCCTTACCCTTACCCTTACCCTTGCTTTTACCCTTAGGCTTACCCTTACCTTTACCCTTACCCTTACCCTTACACTTACCCTTACCCTTACCCTTGCTTTTACCCTTAAGCTTACCCTTACCCTTACCCTTACCCTTACCCTTACCCATACCCTTGCTTTTACCCTTAAGCTTACCCTTACCCTTACCCTTACTCTTACCCTTACCCTTGCTTTTACCCTTAGGCTCACCCTTACCCTCACCCTTACCCTTACCCTTGCTTTTACCCTTAAGCTTACCCTTACCCTTACCCTTACCCTTACCCTTACCCTTACCCTTACCCTTACCCTTACCCTTACCCTTACCCTTACCCTTACCCTTACCCTTACCCTTACCCTTACCCTTACCCTTACCCTTACCCTTACCCTTACCCTTACCCTTACCCTTACCCTTACCCTTACCCTTACCCTTACCCTTACCCTTACCCTTACCCTTACCCTTACCCTTACCCTTACCCTTACCCTTACCCTTACCCTTACCCTTACCCTTACCCTTACCCTTACCCTTACCCTTACCCTTACCCTAACCCTTGCTTTTACCCTTAGGCTTACCCTTACCTTTACCCTTACCCTTACCCTTACCCTTACCCTTACCCTTACCCTTACCCTTACCCTTACCCTTGCTTTTACCCTTAAGCTTACCCTTACCCTTACCCTTACCCTTACCCTCACCCTTACCCTTAGCCTTGCTTTTACCCTTAAGCTTACCCTTACCCTTACCCTTACCCTTACCCTCACCCTTACCCTTACCCTTACCCTTACCCTTACCCTTACCCTTGCTTTTACCCTTAAGCTTACCCTTACCCTTACCCTTACCCTTACCCTTGCTTTCACCCTTAGGCTTACCCTTACCCTTACCCTTACCCTTACCCTTGCTTTTACCCTTAAGCTTACCCTTACCCTTACCCTTACCCTTACCCTTACCCTTACCCTTACCCTTACCCTTACCCTTACCCTTGCTTTTACCCTTAAGCTTACCCTTACCCTTACCCTTACCCTTACCCTTACCCTTACCCTTACCCTTACCCTTACCCTTACCCTTACCCTTGCTTTTACCCTTAAGCTTACCCTTACCCTTACCCTTACCCTTACCCTTACCCTTACCCTTACCCTTACCCTTACCCTTACCCTTACCCTTGCTTTTACCCTTAAGCTTACCCTTACCCTTACCTTAACCCTTACCCTTACCCTTACCCTTGCTTTTACCCTTAAGCTTACCCTTACCCTTACCCTTACCCTTACCCTTACCCTTACCCTTGTTTTTACCCTTAGGCTTACCCTTACCCTTACCCTTACCCTTACCCTTGCTTTTACCCTTAAGCTTACCCTTACCCTTACCCTTACCCTTACCCTTACCCTTACCCTTACCCTTACCCTTACCCTTACCCTTACCCTTACCCTTGCTTTTACCCTTAGGCTTACCCTTACCTTTACCCTTACCCTTACCCTTACCCTTACCCTTACCCTGACCCTTACCCTTACCCTTGCATTTACCCTTGAGCTTACCCTTACCCTTACCCTTACCCTTACCCTTACCCTTACCCTTGCTTTTACCCTCAAGCTTACCCTTACCCTTACCCTTACCCTTACCCTTACCCTTACCCTTACCCTTACCCTTACCCTTGCTTTTACCCTTAAGCTTACCCTTACCCTTACCCTTACCCTTACCCTTAAGCTTACCCTCACCCTTACCCTTACCCTTACCCTTACCCTTACCCTTACCCTTACCCTTACCCTTACCCTTACCCTTACCCTTGCTTTTACCCTTAAGCTTACCCTTACCCTTACCCTTACCCTTACCTTTACCCTTGCTTTTACCCTTAAGCTTACCCTTACCCTTACCCTTACCCTTACCCTTAAGCTTACCCTTACCCTTACCCTTACCCTTACCCTTACCCTTACCCTTACCCTTACCCTTACCCTTACCCTTACCCTTGCTTTTACCCTTAAGCTCACCCTTACCCTTACCCTTACCCTTACCCTTACCCTTACCCTTACCCTTACCCTTGCTTTTACCCTTAGGCTTACCCTTACCTTCACCCTTACCCTTACCCTTACCCTTACCCTTACCCTTGCTTTTACCCTTAAGCTTACCCTTACCCTTACCCTTACCCTTACCCTTACCCTTACCCTTACCCTTACCCTTACCCTTGCTTTCACCCTTACCCTTACCCTTACCCTTACCCTTACCCTTACCCTTACCCTTAACCTTACCCTTACCCTTACCCTTACCCTTACCCTTACCCTTGCTTTTACCCTTAAGCTTACCCTTACCCTTACCCTTACCCTTACCCTTACCCTTACCCCTACCCTTGCTTTTACCCTTAAGCTTAACCTTACCCTTACCCTTACCCTTACCCTTACCCTTACCCTTACCCTTGCTTTTACCCTTAAGCTTACCCTTACCCTTACCCTTACCCTTACCCTTACCCTTACCCTTACCCTTACCCTTACCCTTACCCTTGCTTTTACCCTTAAGCTTACCCTTACCCTTACCCTTACCCTCACCCTTACCCTTGCTTTTACCCTTAGGCTCACCCTTACCCTTACCCTTACCCTTACCCTTACCCTTACCCTTACCCTTATCCTTACCCTTGCTTTTACCCTTAAGCTTACCCTTACCCTTACCCTTACCCTTACCCTCACCCTTACCCTTGCTTTTACCCTTAAGCTTACCCTTACCCTTACCCTTACCCTTACCCTTGCTTTTACCCTTAAGCTTACCCTTACCCTTACCCTTACCCTTACCCCTACCCTTGCTTTTACCCTTAAGCTTACCCTTACCCTTACCCTTACCCTTAAGCTTACCCTTACCCTTACCCTTACCCTTACCCTTACCCTTACCCTTACCCTTACCCTTGCTTTTACCCTTAAGCTTACCCTTACCCTTACCCTTACCCTTACCCTTACCCTTAACCTTACCCTTACCCTTACCCTTACCCTTGCTTTTACCCTTAGGCTTACCCTTACCTTTACCCTTATCCTTACCCTTACCCTTACCCTTACCCTTACCCTTACCCTTACCCTTGCTTTTACCCTTAAGCTTACCCTTACCCTTACCCTCACCCTTACCCTTACCCTTACCCTTACCCTTACCCTTACCCTTACCCTTACCCTTACCCTAACCCTTGCTTTTACCCTTAAGCTTACCCTTACCCTTACCCTTACCCTTACCCTTACCCTTACCCTTACCCTTACCCCTACCCTTGCTTTTACCCTTAAGCTTAACCTTACCCTTACCCTTACCCTTACCCTTACCCTTACCCTTACCCTTACCCTTGCTTTTACCCTTAAGCTTACCCTTACCCTTACCCTTACCCTTACCCTTACCCTTACCCTTACCCTTACCCTTGCTTTTACCCTTAAGCTTACCCTTACCCTTACCCTTACCCTTACCCTTACCCTTGCTTTTACCCTTAGGCTCACCCCTACCCTTACCCTTACCCTTACCCTTGCTTTTACCCTTAAGCTTACCCTTACACTTACCCTTACCCTTACCCTTACCCTTACCCTTACCCTTACCCTTACCCTTACCCTTACCCTTACCCTTACCCTTGTCCTTGCTTTTACCCTTAAGCTTACCCTTACCCTTACCCTTACCCTTACCCTTACCCTCACCCTTACCCTTGCTTTTACCCTTAAGCTTACCCTTACCCTTACCCTTACCCTTACCCTTACCCTTACCCTTACCCTTACCCTTACCCTTACTCTTACCCTTACCCTAACCCTTGCTTTTACCCTTAAGCTTACCCTTACCCTTACCCTTACCCTTACCCTTAAGCTTACCCTTACCCTTACCCTTACCCTTACCCTTACCCTTACCCTTACCCTTACCCTTACCCTTACCCTAACCCTTGCTTTTACCCTTAAGCTTACCCTTACCCTTACCCTTACCCTTACCCTTAAGCTTACCCTTACCCTTACCCTTACCCTTACCCTTACCCTTACCCTTACCCTTACCCTTACCCTTACCCTTACCCTTGCTTTTACCCTTAAGCTTACCCTTGGCCTTACCCTTACCCTTAAGCTTACCCTTACCCTTACCCTTACCCTTACCCTTACCCTTACCCTTACCCTTACCCTTACCCTTACCCTTACCCTTGCTTTTACCCTTAAGCTTACCCTTACCCTCACCCTTACCCTTGCTTTTACCCTTAGGCTTACCCTTACCCTTACCCTTACCCTTACCCTTACCCTCACCCTTACCTTTACCCTTACCCTTGCTTTTACCCTTAAGCTTACCCTTACCCTTACCCTTACCCTTACCCTCACCCTTACCCTTGCTTTTACCCTTAAGCTTACCCTTACCCTTACCCTTACCCTTACCCTTACCCTTACCCTTACCCTTACCCTTACCCTTACCCTAACCCTTGCTTTTACCCTTAAGCTTACCCTTACCCTTACCCTTACCCTTACCCTTAAGCTTACCCTTACCCTTACCTTTACCCTTACCCTTACCCTTACCCTTACCCTTACCCTTACCCTTACCCTTGCTTTTACCCTTAAGCTTACCTTTACCCTTACCCTTACCCTTACCCCTACCCTTGCTTTTACCCTTAAGCTTACCCTTACCCTTACCCTTACCCTTAAGCTTACCCTTACCCTTACCCTTACCCTTACCCTTACCCTTACCCTTACCCTTACCCTTGCTTTTACCCTTAAGCTTACCCTTACCCTTACCCTCACCCTTACCCTTAACCTTACCCTTACCCTTACCCTTACCCTTGCTTTTACCCTTAGGCTTACCCTTACCTTTACCATTATCCTTACCCTTACCCTTACCCTTACCCTTACCCTTACCCTTACCCTTGCTTTTACCCTTAAGCTTACCCTTACCCTTACCCTCACCCTTACCCTTACCCTTACCCTTACCCTTACCCTTACCCTTACCCTTACCCTTACCCTTACCCTTACCCTTACCCTTACCCTTACCCTTGCTTTTACCCTTAAGCTTACCCTTACCCTTACCCTTACCCTTACCCTTACCCTTACCCTTACCCCTACCCTTGCTTTTACCCTTAAGCTTAACCTTACCCTTACCCTTACCCTTACCCTTACCCTTACCCTTACCCTTACCCTTGCTTTTACCCTTAAGCTTACCCTTACCCTTACCCTTACCCTTACCCTTACCCTTACCCTTACCCTTGCTTTTACCCTTAAGCTTACCCTTACCCTTACCCTTACCCTTACCCTTACCCTTGCTTTTACCCTTAGGCTCACCCTTACCCTTACCCTTACCCTTACCCTTGCTTTTACCCTTAAGCTTACCCTTACACTTACCCTTACCCTTACCCTTACCCTTACCCTTACCCTTACCCTTGTCCTTGCTTTTACCCTTAAGCTTACCCTTACCCTTACCCTTACCCTTACCCTTACCCTCACCCTTACCCTTGCTTTTACCCTTAAGCTTACCCTTACCCTTACCCTTACCCTTACCCTTACCCTTACCCTTACCCTTACCCTTACTCTTACCCTTACCCTAACCCTTGCTTTTACCCTTAAGCTTACCCTTACCCTTACCCTTACCCTTACCCTTAAGCTTACCCTTACCCTTACCCTTACCCTTACCCTACCCCTTACCCTTACCCTTACCCTTGCTTTTACCCTTAAGCTTACCCTTGGCCTTACCCTTACCCTTAAGCTTACCCTTACCCTTACCCTTACCCTTACCCTTACCCTTACCCTTACCCTTACCCTTACACTTGCTTTTACCCTTAAGCTTACCCTTACCCTTACCCTTACCCTTACACTTACCCTTACCCTTAACCTTACCCTTACCCTTACCCTTACCCTTGCTTTTACCCTTAGGCTTACCCTTACCTTTACCCTTACCCTTACCCTTACCCTTACCCTTACCCTTACCCTTACCATTGCTTTTACCCTTAAGCTTACCCTTACCCTTACCCTTACCCTTACCCTTACCCTTACCCTTACCCTTACCCTTACCCTTACCCTTACCCTTACCCTTACCTTTACCCTTGCTTTTACCCTTAAGCTTACCCTTACCCTTACCCTTACCCTTACCCTTACCCTTACCCTTACCCTTACCCTTGCTTTTACCCTTGAGCTTACCCTTACCCTTACCCTTACCCTTACCCTTACCCTTACCCTTACCCTTACCCTTACCCTTACCCTTACCCTTACCCTTACCCTTGCTTTTACCCTTAGGCTTACCCTTACCTTTACCCTCACCCTTACCCTTACCCTTACCCTTACCCTTACCCTTACCCTTGCTTTTACCCTTAAGCTTACCCTTACCCTTACCCTTACCCTTACCCTTACCCTTTCCCTTACCTTTACCCTTACCCTTTCCCTTGCTTTTACCCTTAAGCTTACCCTTACCCTTACCCTTACCCTTACCTTTACCCTTACCCTTACCCTTACCCTTACCCTTACCCTTGCTTTTACCCTTAAGCTTACCCTTACCCTTACCCTTACCCTTACCCTTAACCTTACCCTTACCCTTACCCTTACCCTTACCCTTACCCTTACCCTTACCCTTACCCTTACCCTTACCCTTACCCTTACCCTTGCTTTTACCCTTAAGCTTACCCTTACCCTTACCCTTACCCTTACCCTTACCCTTGCTTTTACCCTTAAGCTTACCCTTACCCTTACCCTTACCCTTGCTTTTACCCTTAAGCTTACCCTTACCCTTACCCTTTTCCTTACCCTTAAGCTTAACCTTACCCTTACCCTTACCCTTACCCTTACCCTTACCCTTACCCTTGCTTTTACCCTTAAGCTTACCCTTACCCTTACCCTTACCCTTACCCTTACACTTACCCTTACCCTTACCCTTACCCTTACCCTTACCCTTACCCTTGCACTTACCCTTAGGCTTACCCTTACCTTTACCCTTACCCTTACCCTTACCCTTACCCTTACCCTTACCCTTACCCTTACCCTTACCCTTACCCTTACCCTTGCTTTTACCCTTAAGCTTAGCCTTACCCTTACCCTTAGCCTTACCCTTACCCTTACCCTTACCCTTGCTTTTACCCTAAAGCTTACCCTTACCCTTACCCTTACCCTTACCCTTACCCTTACCCTTACCCTAACCCTTACCCTTACCCTTGCTTTTACCCTTAAGCTTACCCTTACCCTTACCCTTACCCTTACCCTTACCCTTACCCTTACCCTTACCCTTACCCTTACCCTTGCTTTTACCCTTAAGCTAACCCTTACCCTTACCCTTACCCTTACCCTTACCCTTACCCTTACCCTTACCCTTACCCTTACCCTTACCCTTACCCTTACCCTTACCCTTACCCTTACCCTTGCTTTTACCCTTAGGCTTACCCTTACCTTTACCCTTACCCTTACCCTTACCCTTACCCTTACCCTTACCCTTACCCTTGCTTTTACCCTTAAGCTTACCCTTACCCTTACCCTTACCCTTACCCTTACCCTTACCCTTACCCTTGCTTTTACCCTTAAGCTTACCCTTACCCTTACCCTTACCCTTACCCTTACCCTTGCTTTTACCCTTAGGCTTACCCTTACCCTTACCCTCACCCTTACCCTTGCTTTTACCCTTAAGCTTACCCTTACCCTTACCCTTACCCTTACCCTTACCCTTACCCTTACCCTTACCCTTACCCTTACCCTTACCCTTACCCTTACCCTTACCCTTACCCTTACCCTTACCCTTACCCTTACCCTTACCCTTACCCTTACCCTTACCCTTACCCTTACCCTTACCCTTACCCTTACCTTTACCCTTACCCTTACCCTTACCCTTGCTTTTACCCTTAGGCTTACCCTTACCTTTACCCTTACCCTTACCCTTACCCTTACCCTTACCCTTACCCTTACCCTTACCCTTGCTTTTACCCTTAAGCTTACCCTTAAGCTTACCCTTACCCTTACCCTTACCCTTACCCTTACCCTTACCCTAACCCTTACCCTTACCCTTACCCTTACCCTTACCCTTACCCTTACCCTTACCCTTACCCTTACCCTTACCCTTACCCTTACCCTTACCCTTACCCTTACCCTTACCCTTACCCTTACCCTTACCCTTGCTTTTACCCTTAAGCTTACCCTTACCCTTACCCTTACCCTTACCCTTACCCTTACCCTTACCCTTACCCTTACCCTTACCCTTGCTTTTACCCTTAGGCTTACCCTTACCTTTACCCTTATCCTTACCCTTACCCTTACCCTTACCCTTACCCTTACCCTTACCCTTGCTTTTACCCTTAAGCTTACCCTTACCCTTACCCTCACCCTTACCCTTACCCTTACCCTTACCCTTACCCTTACCCTTACCCTTACCCTTACCCTTACCCTTACCCTTACCCTTGCTTTTACCCTTAAGCTTACCCTTACCCTTACCCTTACCCTTACCCTTACCCTTACCCTTACCCCTACCCTTGCTTTTACCCTTAAGCTTAACCTTACCCTTACCCTTACCCTTACCCTTACCCTTACCCTTACCCTTGCTTTTACCCTTAAGCTTACCCTTACCCTTACCCTTACCCTTACCCTTACCCTTACCCTTACCCTTTCCCTTACCCTTACCCTTGCTTTTACCCTTAAGCTTACCCTTACCCTTACCCTTACCCTTACCCTTACCCTTACCCTTACCCTTGCTTTTACCCTTAGGCTTACCCTTACCCTTACCCTTACCCTTACCCTTGCTTTTACCCTTAAGCTTACCCTTACACTTACCCTTACCCTTACCCTTACCCTTACCCTTACCCTTACCCTTACCCTTACCCTTACCCTTGTCCTTGCTTTTACCCTTAAGCTTACCCTTACCCTTACCCTTACCCTTACCCTTACCCTTACCCTCACCCTTACCCTTGCTTTTACCCTTAAGCTTACCCTTACCCTTACCCTTACCCTTACCCTTACCCTTACCCTTACCCTTACCCTTACCCTTACCCTTACCCTTACCCTTACCCTTACCCTTACCCTTACTCTTACCCTTACCCTAACCCTTGCTTTTACCCTTAAGCTTACCCTTACCCTTACCCTTACCCTTACCCTTAAGCTTACCCTTACCCTTACCCTTACCCTTACCCTTACCCTTACCCTTACCCTTGCTTTTACCCTTAAGCTTACCCTTGGCCTTACCCTTACCCTTAAGCTTACCCTTACCCTTACCCTTACCCTTACCCTTACCCTTACCCTTACCCTTACCCTTACCCTTGCTTTTACCCTTAAGCTTACCCTTACCCTTACCCTTACCCTTACCCTTACCCTTACCCTTAACCTTACCCTTACCCTTACCCTTACCCTTGCTTTTACCCTTAGGCTTACCCTTACCTTTACCCTTACCCTTACCCTTACCCTTACCGTTACCCTTACCCTTACCCTTGCTTTTACCCTTAAGCTTACCCTTACCCTTACCCTTACCCTTACCCTTACCCTTACCCTTACCCTTACCCTTACCCTTACCCTTACCCTTACCCTTACCCTTGCTTTTACCCTTAGGCTTACCCTTACCTTTACCCTCACCCTTACCCTTACCCTTACCCTTACCCTTACCCTTACACTTACCCTTGCTTTTACCCTTGAGCTTACCCTTACCCTTACCCTTACCCTTACCCTTACCCTTTCCCTCACCTTTACCCTTACCCTTTCCCTTGCTTTTACCCTTAAGCTTACCCTTACCCTTACCCTTAACCTTACCTTTACCCTTACCCTTACCCTTACCCTTACCCTTACCCTTACCCTTACCCTTACCCTTGCTTTTACCCTTAAGCTTACCCTTACCCTTACCCTTACCCTTACCCTTACCCTTACCCTTACCCTCACCCTTACCCTTACCCTTACCCTTACCCTTACCCTTACCCTTACCCTTACCCTTACCCTTACCCTTACCCTTACCCTTACCCTTACCCTTACCCTTGCTTTTACCCTTAAGCTTACCCTTACCCTTACCCTTACCCTTACCCTTACCCTTACCCTTACCCTTACCCTTGCTTTTACCCTTAAGCTTACCCTTACCCTTACCCTTACCCTTACCCTTACCCTTGCTTTTACCCTTAAGCTTACCCTTACCCTTACCCTTTTCCTTACCCTTAAGCTTAACCTTACCCTTACCCTTACCCTTACCCTTACCCTTACCCTTACCCTTGCTTTTACCCTTAAGCTTACCCTTACCCTTACCCTTACCCTTACCCTTACACTTACCCTTACCCTTACCCTTACCCTTACCCTTACCCTTGCATTTACCCTTAGGCTTACCCTCACCTTTACCCTTACCCTTACCCTTACCCTTACCCTTACCCTTACCCTTACCCTTACCCTTACCCTTACCCTTACCCTTACCCTTGCTTTTACCCTTAAGCTTACCCTTACCCTTACCCTTACCCTTACCCTTACCCTTGCTTTTACCCTAAAGCTTACCCTTACCCTTACCCTTACCCTTACCCTTACCCTTACCCTTAACCTTACCCTTACCCTTACCCTTACCCTTACCCTTACCCTTACCCTTACCCTTGCTTTTACCCTTAAGCTTACCCTTACCCTTACCCTTACCCTTACCCTTACCCTTGCTTTTACCCTTAAGCTTACCCTTACCCTTACCCTTACCCTTACCCTTACCCTTACCCTTACCCTTACCCTTACCCTTACCCTTACCCTTACCCTTACCCTTACCCTTACCCTTACCCTTACCCTTACCCTTACCCTTGCTTTTACCCTTAGGCTTACCCTTACCTTTACCCTTACCCTTACCCTTACCCTTACCCTTACCCTTACCCTTACCCTTACCCTTGCTTTTACCCTTAAGCTTACCCTTACCCTTACCCTTACCCTTACCCTTACCCTTACCCTTGCTTTTACCCTTAAGCTTACCCTTACCCTTACCCTTACCCTTACCCTTGCTTTTACCCTTAGGCTTACCCTTACCCTTACCCTTACCCTTGCTTTTACCCTTAAGCTTACCCTTACCCTTACCCTTACCCTTACCCTTACCCTTACCCTTACCCTTACCCTTACCCTTACCCTTACCCTTACCCTTACCCTAACCCTTACCCTTACCCTTACCCTTACCCTTACCCTTACCCTTGCTTTTACCCTTAGGCTTACCCTTACCTTTACCCTTACCCTTACCCTTACCCTTACCCTTACCCTTACCCTTACCCTTGCTTTTACCCTTAAGCTTACCCTTACCCTTACCCTTACCCTTACCCTTACCCTTACCCTTGCTTTTACCCTTAAGCTTACCCTTACCCTTACCCTTACCCTTACCCTTACCCTTACCCTTACCCTCACCCTTACCCTCACCCTTGCTTTTACCCTCAAGCTTACCCTTACCCTTACCCTTACCCTTACCCTTACCCTTACCCTTGCTTTTACCCTTAAGCTTACCCTTACCCTTACCCTTACCCTTACCCTTACCCTTACCCTTGCTTTTACCCTTAGGCTTACCCTTACCCTTACACTTACCCTTACCCTTGCTTTTACCCTTAAGCTTACCCTTACCCTTACCCTTACCCTTACCCTTACCCTTACCCTTACCCTTACCCTTACCCTTACCCTTACCCTTACCCTTACCCTTACCCTTACCCTTACCCTTACCCTTACCCTTACCCTTACCCTTACCCTTACCCTTGCTTTTACCCTTAGGCTTACCCTTACCTTTACCCTTACCCTTACCCTTACCCTTACCCTTACCCTTACCCTTACCCTTGCTTTTACCCTTAAGCTTACCCTTACCCTTACCCTTACCCTTACCCTTACCCTTACCCTTACCCTTACCCTTACCCTTACCCTTACTTTTACCCTTAAGCTTACCCTTACCCTTACCCTTACCCTTACCCTTACCCTTACCCTTACCCTTACCCTTACCCTTACCCTTACCCTTACCCTTGCTTTTACCCTTAAGCTTACCCTTACCCTTACCCTTACCCTTACCCTTAAGCTTACCCTTACCCTTACCCTTACCCTTACCCTTACCCTTACTCTTACCCTTACCCTTGCTTTTACCCTTTAGCTTACCCTTACCCTTACCCTTACCCTTACCCTTACCCTTACCCTTGCTTTTACCCTTAAGCTTACCCTTACCCTTACCCTTACCCTTACCCTTAAGCTTACCCTTACCCTTACCCTTACCCTTACCCTTACCCTTACCCTTACCCTTACCCTTACCCTTACCCTTACCCTTACCCTTACCCTTACCCTTGCTTTTACCCTTAAGCTCACCCTTACCCTTGCCCTTACCCTTACCCTTAAGCTTAACCTTACCCTTACCCTTACCCTTACCCTTACCCTTGCTTTTACCCTTAAGCTTACCCTTACCCTTACCCTTACCCTTACCCTTAAGCTTACCCTTACCCTTACCCTTACCCTTACCCTTACCCTTACCCTTACCCTTGCTTTTACCCTTAAGCTTACCCTTACCCTTACCCTTACCCTTACCCTTAAGCTTACCCTTACCCTTACCCTTACCCTTAACCTTACCCTTACCCTTACCCTTACCCTTACCCTTACCCTTACCCTTACCCTTGCTTTTACCCTTAAGCTTACCCTTACCCTTACCCTTACCCTTACCCTTACCCTTACCCTTACCTTTACCCTTACCCTTACCCTTACCCTTACCCTTACCCTTACCCTTACCCTTACCCTTACCCTTGCTTTAACCCTTAAGCTTACCCTGACCCTCACCCTTACCCTTACCCTTACCCTTGCTTTTACCCTTAAGCTTACCCTTACCCTTACCCTTACCCTTACCCTTGTTTTACCCTTAGGCTTACCCTTACCCTTACCCTTACCCTTACCCTTACCCTTGCTTTTACCCTTAAGCTTACCCTTACCCTTACCCTTACCCTTACCCTTAACCTTACCCTTACCCTTACCCTTACCCTTACCCTTACCCTTACCTTTACCCTTACCCTTGCTTTTACCCTTAGGCTTACCCTTACCTTTACCCTTACCCTTACCCTTACCCTTACCCTTACCCTTACCCTTACCCTTACCCTTACCCTTGCTTTTACCCTTAAGCTTACCCTTACCCTTACCCTTACCCTTACCCTTAACCTTACCCTTGCTTTTACCCTTAAGCTTACCCTTACCCTTACCCTTACCCTCACCCTTACCCTTACCCTTACCCTTGCTTATACCCTTAAGCTTACCCTTACCCTTACCCTTACCCTTACCCTTACCCTTACCCTTACCCTTACCCTTACCCTTACCCTTGCTTTTACCCTTAGGCTTACCCTTACCTTTACCCTTACCCTTACCCTTACCCTTACCCTTGCTTTTACCCTCAAGCTTACCCTTACCCTTACCCTTACCCTTACCCTTACCCTTGCTTTTACCCTTAAGCTTACCCTTACCCTTACCCTTACCCTTACCCTTACCCTTACCCTTACCCTTACCCTTGCTTTTACCCTTAAGCTTACCCTTACCCTTACCCTTACCCTTACCCTTACCCTTACCCTTACCCTTACCCTTACCCTTACCCTTACCCTTACCCTTACCCTTACCCTTACCCTTACCCTTACCCTTACCCTTACCCTTACCCTTGCTTTTACCCTTAAGCTTACCCTTACCCTTACCCTAACCCTTACCCTTACCCTTACCCTTACCCTTACCCTTACCCTTACCCTTGCTTTTACCCTTAAGCTTACCCTTACCCTTACCCTTACCCTTACCCTTACCCTTACCCTTACCCTTACCCTTACCCTTACCCTTACCCTTACCCTTACCCTTACCCATACCCTTGCTTTTACCCTTAGGCTTACCCTTACCTTTACCCTTACCCTTACCCTTACCCTTACCCTTACCCTTACCCTTACCCTTACCCTTGCTTTTACCCTTAAGCTTACCCTTACCCTTACCCTTACCCTTACCCTTACCCTTACCCTTACCCTTACCCTTACCCTTACCCTTGCTTTTACCCTTAAGCTTACCCTTACCCTTACCCTTACCCTTACCCTTACCCTTACCCTTGCTTTTACCCTTAGGCTTACCCTTACCCTTACCCTTACCCTTACCCTTACCCTTACCCTTACCCTTACCCTTACCCTTACCCTTACCCTTACCCTTACCCTTACCCTTACCCTCACCCTTACCCTTACCCTCACCCTTGCTTTTACCCTTAAGCTTACCCTTACCCTTACCCTTACCCTTACCCTTACCCTTACCCTTACCCTTACCCTTACCCTTACCCTTGCTTTTACCTTTAGGCTTACCCTTACCTTTACCCTTACCCTTACCCTTACCCTTACCCTTACCCTTACCCTTACCCTTGCTTTTACCCTTAAGCTTACCCTTACCCTTACCCTTACCCTTACCCTTGCTTTTACCCTTAAGCTCACCTTTACCCTTACCCTTACCCTTACCCTTACCCTTACCCTTACCCTTACCCTTACCCTTACCCTTGCTTTTACCCTTAAGCTTACCCTTACCCTTACCCTTACCCTTACCCTTACCCTTACCCTTACCCTTACCCTTGCTTTTACCCTTAAGCTTACCCTTACCCTTACCCTTACCCTTACCCTTACCCTTACCCTTACCCTTACCCTTACCCTTACCCTTACCCTTACCCTTACCCTTACCCTTACCCCTTACCCTTACCCTTACCCTTACCCTTGCTTTTACCCTTAGGCTTACCCTTACCTTTACCCTTACCCTTACCCTTACCCTTACCCTTACCCTTACCCTTACCCTTGCTTTTACCCTTAAGCTTACTCTTACCCTCACCCTTACCCTTACCCTTACCCTTACCCTTACCCTTACCCTTGCTTTTACCCTTAAGCTTACCCTTACCCTTACCCTTACCCTTACCCTTACCCTTGCTTTTACCCTTAGGCTTACCCTTACCCTTACCCTTACCCTTACCCTTGCTTTAACCCTTAAGCTTACCCTTACACTTACCCTTACCCTTACCCTTACCCCTACCCTTACCCTTACCCTTACCCTTACCCTTACCCTTGCTTTTACCCTTAGGCTTACCCTTACCTTTACCCTTACCCTTACCCTTACCCTTACCCTTACCCTTACCCTTACCCTTACCCTTACCCTTACCCTTACCCTTGCTTTTACCCTTAAGCTTACCCTTACCCTTACCCTTACCCTTACCCTTACCATTGCTTTTACCCTTAAGCTTACCCTTACCCTTACCCTTACCCTTACCCTTACCCTCACCCTTACCCTTACCCTTACCCTTGCTTATACCCTTAAGCTTACCCTTACCCTTACCCTTACCCTTACCCTTACCCTTACCCTTACCCTTACCCTTACCCTTACCCTTACCCTTGCTTTTACCCTTAGGCTTACCCTTACCTTTACCCTTACCCTTACCCTTACCCTTACCCTTACCCTTACCCTTACCCTTACCCTTACCCTTACCCTTGCTTTTACCCTTAAGCTTACCCTTACCCTTACCCTTACCCTTACCCTTACCCTAACCCTTACCCTTGCTTTTACCCTTTAGCTTACCCTTACCCTTACCCTTACCCTTACCCTTACCCTTACCCTTACCCTTACCCTTACCCTTACCCTTACCCTTACCCTTACCCTTACCCTTACACTTGCTTTTACCCTTAAGCTTACCCTTACCCTTACCCTTACCCTTACCCTTACCCTTACCCTTACCCTTACCCTTACCCTTGCTTTTACCCTTAAGCTCACCCTTACCCTTACCCTTACCCTTACCCTTGCTTTTACCCTTAGGCTTACCCTTACCTTTACCCTTACCCTTACCCTTACCCTTACCCTTACCCTTACCCTTACCCTTACCCTTACCCTTACCCTTACCCTTACCCTTACCCTTACCCTTGCTTTTACCCTTAAGCTTACCCTTACCCTTACCCTTACCCTTACCCTTACCCTTACCCTTGCTTTTACCCTTAAGCTTACCCTTACCCTTACCCTTACCCTTACCCTTACCCTTGCTTTTACCCTTAGGCTTACCCTTACCCTTACCCTTACCCTTACCCTTGCTTTCACCCTTAAGCTTACCCTTACCCTTACCCTTACTCTTACCCTTACCCTTACCCTTACCCTTACCCTTACCCTTACCCTTACCCTTACCCTTACCCTTACCCTTACCCTTACCCTTACCCTTACCCTTGCTTTTACCCTTAGGCTTACCCTTACCTTTACCCTTACCCTAACCCTTACCCTTACCCTTACCCTTACCCTTACCCTTGCTTTTACCCTTAAGCTTACCCTCACCCTTACCCTTACCCTTACCCTTACCCTTACCCTTACCCTTGCTTTTACCCTTAAGCTTACCCTTACCCTTACCCTTACCCTTACCCTTACCCTTACCCTTACCCTTACCCTTACCCTTACCCTTACCCTTACCCTTACCCTTACCCTTACCCCTTACCCTTACCCTTACCCTTACCCTTGCTTTTACCCTTAAGCTTACCCTTACCCTTACCCTTACCCTTACCCTTACCCTAACCCTTACCCTTGCTTTTACCCTTAAGCTTACCCTTACCCTTAACCTTACCCTTACCCTTACCCTTACCCTTACCTTTACCCTTACCCTTACCCTTACCCTTACCCTTACCCTTACCCTTACCCTTACCCTTACCCTTACCCTTACCCTTACCCTTACCCTTGCTTTTACCCTTAAGCTTACCCTTACCCTTACCCTTACCCTTACCCTTACCCTTACCCTTACCCTTACCCTTACCCTTACCCTTACCCTTACCCTTACCCTTTCTTTTACCCTTAAGCTTACCCTTACCCTTACCCTTACCCTTACCCTTACCCTTACCCTTACCCTTACCCTTACCCTTGCTTTTACCCTTAGGCTTACCCTTACCTTTACCCTTACCCTTACCCTTACCCTTACCCTTACCCTTACCCTTACCCTTGTTTTTACCCTTAAGCTTACCCTTACCCTTACCCTTACCCTTACCCTTACCCTTACCCTCGCTTTTACCCTTAAGCTTACCCTTACCCTTACCCTTACCCTTACCCTTACCCTTGCTTTTACCCTTAGGCTTACCCTTACCCTTACCCTTACCCTTACCCTTGCTTTTACCCTTAAGCTTACCCTTACCCTTACCCTTACTCTTACCCTTACCCTTACCCTTACCCTTACCCTTACCCTTACCCTTACCCTTACCCTTACCCTTACCCTTACCCTTACCCTTACCCTTACCCTTACCCTTACCCTTACCCTTGCTTTTACCCTTAGGCTTACCCTTACCTTTACCCTTACCCTAACCCTTACCCTTACCCTTACCCTTACCCTTACCCTTGCTTTTACCCTTAAGCTTACCCTTACCCTTACCCTTACCCTTACCCTTACCCTTACCCTTGCTTTTACCCTTAAGCTTACCCTTACCCTTACCCTTACCCTTACCCTTACCCTTACCCTTACCCTTACCCTTACCCTTACCCTTGCTTTTACCCTTAAGCTTACCCTTACCCTTACCTTACCCTTACCCTTACCCTTACCCTTACCCTTACCCTTACCCTTACCCTTACCCTTACCCTTACCCTTATCCTTGCTTTTACCCTTAGGCTTACCCTTACCTTCACCCTTACCCTTACCCTTACCCTTACCCTTACCCTTGCTTTTACCCTTAAGCTTACCCTTACCCTTACCCTTACCCTTACCCTTAAGCTTACCCTTACCCTTACCCTTACCCTTACCCTTACCCTTACCCTTACCCTTACCCTTACCCTTACCCTTACCCTTACCCTTACCCTTACCCTTGCTTTTACCCTTAAGCTTACCCTTACCCTTACCCTTACCCTTAACCTTACCCTTAACCTTACCCTTGCTTTTACCCTTAAGCTTACCCTTACCCTTACCCTTACCCTTACCCTTACCCTTAAGCTTTCCCTTACCCTTACCCTTACCCTTACCCTTACCCTTACCCTTACCCTTACCCTTACCCTTACCCTTACCCTTACCCTTACCCTTACCCTTACCCTTGCTTTTACCCTTAAGCTTACCCTTACCCTTACCCTTACCCTTACCCTTAAGCTTACCCTTACCCTTACCCTTACCCTTACCCTTACCCTCACCCTTACCCTTACCCTTGCTTTTACCCTTAAGCTTACCCTTACCCTTACCCTTACCCTTACCCTTAAGCTTACCCTCTTACCCTTACCCTTACCCTTACCCTTACCCTTGCTTTTACCCTTAAGCTTACCCTTACCCTTACCCTTACCCTTACCCTTAAGCTTACCCTTACCCTTACCCTTACCCTTACCCTTACCCTTACCCTTACCCTTACCCTTACCCTTACCCTTACCCTTACCCTTACCCTTACCCTTACCTGCTTTTACCCTTAAGCTTACCCTTACCCTTACCCTTACCCTTACCCTTGCTTTTACCCTTAAGCTTACCCTTACCCTTACCCTTACCCTTAAGCTTACCCTTACCCTTACCCTTACCCTTACCCTTACCCTTACCCTTACCCTTACCCTTACCCTTACCCTTACCCTTACCCTTACCCTTGCTTTTACCCTTAAGCTTACCCTTACCCTTACCCTTAACCTTACCCTTACCCTTACCCTTACCCTTACCCTTACCCTTACCCTTGCTTTTACCCTTAGGCTTACCCTTACCTTTACCCTTACCCTTACCCTTACCCTTACCCTTACCCTTACCCTTACCCTTACCCTTACCTTTACCCTTACCCTTGCTTTTACCCTTAAGCTTACCCTTACCCTTACCCTTACCCTTACCCTTACCCTTACTCTTGCTTTTACCCTTAAGCTTACCCTTACCCTTACCCTTACCCTTACCCTTACCCTTGCTTTTACCCTTAGGCTTACCCTTACCCTTTCCCTTACCCTTACCCTTGCTTTTACCCTTAAGCTTACCCTTACCCTTACCCTTACCCTTACCCTTACCCTTACCCTTACCCTTACCCTTACCCTTACCCTTACCCTTACCCTTACCCTTACCCTTACCCTTACCCTAACCCTTACCCTTACCCTTACACTTACCCTTACCCTTGCTTTTACCCTTAGGCTTACCCTTACCTTTACCCTTACCCTTACCCTTACCCTTGCTTTTACCCTTAAGCTTACCCTTACCCTTACCCTTACCCTTACCCTTACCCTTACCCTTACCCTTACCCTTACCCTTACCCTTGCTTTTACCCTTAAGCTTACCCTTACCCTTACCCTTACCCTTACCCTTACCCTTACCCTTACCCTTACCCTTACCCTTACCCTTACCCTTACCCTTACCCTTACCCTTACCCTTACCCCCACCCTTGCTTTTACCCTTAAGCTTACCCTTACCCTTACCCTTACCCTTACCCTTACCCTTACCCTTGCTTTTACCCTTAAGCTTACCCTTACCCTTACCCTTGCTTTTACCCTTAGGCTTACCCTTACCCTTACCCTTACCCTTACCCTTGCTTTTACCCTTAAGCTTACCCTTACCCTTACCCTTACCCTTACTCTTACCCTTACCCTTACCCTTACCCTTACCCTTGCTTTTACCCTTAGGCTTACCCTTACCTTTACCCTTACCCTTACCCTTACCCTTACCCTTACCCTTACCCTTACCCTTACCCTTACCCTTACCCTTACCCTTACCCTTACCCTTACCCTTACCCTTACCCTTGCTTTTACCCTTAAGCTAACCCTTACCCTTACCCTTACCCTTACCCTTACCCTTAACCTTACCCTTACCCTTGCTTTTACCCTTAAGCTCACCCTTACCCTTACCCTTACCCTTACCCTTACACTTACCCTTACCCTGACCCTTACCCTTGCTTTTACCCTTAAGCTTACCCTTACCCTTACCCTTACCCTTACCCTTAAGCTTACCCTTACCCTAACCCTTACCCTTACCCTTACCCTTACCCTTACCCTTGCTTTTACCCTTAAGCTTACCCTTACCCTTTCCCTTACCCTTACCCTTACCCTTGCTTTTACCCTTAAGCTTACCCTTACCCTTACCCTTACCCTTACCCTTAAGCTTACCCTTACCCTTACCCTTACTCTTACCCTTACCCTTACCCTTACCCTTGCTTTTACCCTTAAGCTTACCCTTACCCTTACCCTTACCCTTACCCTTACCTTAACCCTTACCCTTAACCTTACCCTTACCCTTACCCTTACCCTTACCCTTACCCTTGCTTTTACCCTTAGGCTTACCCTTACCTTTACCCTTACCATTACCCTTACCCTTACCCTTACCCTTACCCTTACCCTTACCCTTGCTTTTACCCTTAAGCTTAACCTTACCCTTACCCTTACCCTTACCCTTACCCTTACCATTGCTTTTACCCTTAAGCTTACCCTTACCCTTACCCTCACCCTTACCCTTACCCTTACCCTTACCCTTGCTTTTACCCTTAAGCTTACCCTTACCCTTACCCTTACTCTTACCCTTACCCTTACCCTTACCCTTACCCTTGCTTTTACCCTTAAGCTTACCCTTACCCTTACCTTTACCCTTACCCTTACCCTTACCCTTACCCTTACCCTTACCCTTACCCTTACCCTTACCCTTACCCTTACCCTTACCCTTACCCTTACCCTTACCCTTACCCTTGCTTTTACCCTTAGGCTTACCCTTACCTTTAGCCTTACCCTTACCCTTACCCTTACCCTTATCCTTACCCTTACTCTTGCTTTTACCCTTAAGCTTACCCTTACCCTTACCCTTACCCTTACCCTTACCCTTACCCTTGCTTTTACCCTTAAGCTTACCCTTACCCTTACCCTTACCCTTACACTTACCCTTGCTTTTACCCTTAGGCTTACCCTTACCCTTACCCTTACCCTTACCCTTAAGCTTACCCTTACCCTTACCCTTACCCTTACCCTTACCCTTACCCTTACCCTTACCCTTACCCTTACCCTTGCTTTTACCCTTAAGCTTACCCTTACCCTTACCCTTACCCTTACCCTTACCCTTACCCTTACCCTTACCCTTACCCTTACCCTTACCCTTACCCTTACCCTTACCCTTACCCTTGCTTTGACCCTTAGGCTTACCCTTACCTTTACCCTTACCCTTACCCTTACCCTTACCCTTACCCTTACCCTTACCCTTGCTTTTACCCTTAAGCTTACCCTTACCCTTACCCTTACCCTTACCCTTACCCTTACCCTTACCCTTGCTTTTACCCTTAAGCTTACCCTTACCCTTACCCTTACCCTTACTCTTACCCTTGCTTTTACCCTTAGGCTTACCCTTACCCTTATCCTTACCCTTACCCTTGCTTTTACCCTTAAGCTTACCCTTACCCTTACCCTTACCCTTACCCTTACCCTTACCCTTACCCTTACCCTTACCCTTACCCTTACCCTTACCCTTACCCTTACCCTTGCTTTTACCCTTAGGCTTAACCTTACCTTTACCCTTACCCTTACCCTTACCCTTACCCTTACCCTTACCCTTACCCTTACCCTTACCCTTACCCTTACCCTTACCCTTACCCTTACCCTTACCCTTACCTTTACCCTTGCTTTTACCCTTAAGCTTACCCTCACCCTTACCCTTACCCTTACCCTTACCCTTACCCTTGCTTTTACCCTTAAGCTTACCCTTACCCTTACCCTTACCCTTACCCTCACCCTTACCCTTACCCTTACCCTTGCATATACCCTTAAGCTTACCCTTACCCTTACCCTTACCCTTACCCTTACCCTTACCCTTACCCTTACCCTTACCCTTACCCTTACCCTTGCTTTTACCCTTAGGCGCACCCTTACCTTTACCCTTACCCTTACCCTTACCCTTACCCTTACCCTTACCCTTACCCTTGCTATTACCCTTAAGCTTACCCTTACCCTTACCCTTACCCTTACCCTTACCCTAACCCTTACCCTTGCTTTTACCCTTAAGCTTACCCTTACCCTTACCCTTACCCTTTCCCTTACCCTTACCCTTACCCTTATCCTTACCCTTGCTTTTACCCTTAAGCTTACCCTTACCCTTACCCTTACCCTTACCCTTACCCTTACCCTTACCCTTACCCTTACCCTTGCTTTTACTCTTAGGCTTACCCTTACCTTTACCCTTACCCTTACAATTACCCTTACCCTCACCCTTACCCTTACCCTTGCTTTTACCCTTAAGCTTACCCTTACCCTTACCCTTACCCTTACCCTTACCCTTGCTTTTACCCTTAAGCTTACCCTTACCCTTACCCTTAACCTTACCCTTACCCTTGCTTTTACCCTTAGGCTTACCCTTACCCTTACCCTTACCCTTACCCTTACCCTTGCTTTTACCCTTAAGCTTACCCTTACCCTTACCCTTACTCTTACCCTTACCCTTACCCTTACCCTTACCCTTACCCTTACCCTTACCCTTACCCTTACCCTTGCTTTTACCCTTAAGCTTACCCTTACCCTTACCCTTACCCTTACCCTTACCCTTACCCTTACCCTTACCCTTACCCTTACCCTTACCCTTACCCTTACCCTTACCCTTACCCTTACCCTTGCTTTTACCCTTAAGCTTACCCTTACCCTTACCCTTACCCTTACCCTTACCCTTACCCTTGCTTTTACCCTTAAGCTTACCCTTACCCTTACCCTTACCCTTACCCTTACCCTTACCCTTACCCTTACCCTTACCCTTACCCTTACCCTTACCCTTACCCTTACCCTTACCCTTGCTTTTACCCTTAGGCTTACCCTTACCTTTACCCTCACCCTTACCCTTACCCTTACCCTTACCCTTGCTTTTACCCTTAAGCTTACCCTTACCCTTACCCTTACCCTTAAGCTTACCCTTACCCTTACCCTTACCCTTAACCTTACCCTTACCCTTACCCTTACCCTTACCCTTACCCTTACCCTTACCCTTACCCTTACCCTTGCTTTTACCCTTAAGCTTACCCTTACCCTTACCCTTACCCTTACCCTTACCCTTGCTTTTACCCTTAAGCTTACCCTTACCCTTACCCTTACCCTTACCCTTAAGCTTACCCTTACCCTTACCCTTACCCTTACCCTTACCCTTACCCTTACCCTTACCCTTACCCTTACCCTTACCCTTACCCTTACCCTTACCCTTACCCTTACCCTTACCCTTACCCTTACCCTTACCCTTGCTTTTACCCTTAAGCTTACCCTTACCCTTACCCTTACCCTTAAGCTTACCCTTACCCTTACCCTTACCCTTACCCTTACCCTTAACCTTACCCTTGCTTTTACCCTTAAGCTTACCCTTACCCTTACCCTTACCCTTACCCTTAAGCTTACCCTTACCCTTACCCTTACCCTTACCCTTACCCTTGCTTTTACCCTTAAGCTTACCCTTCCCTTACCCTTACCCTTACCCTTAAGCTTACCCTTACCCTTACCCTAACCCTTACCCTTACCCTTACCCTTACCCTTACCCTTGCTTTTACCCTTAAGCTTACCCTTACCCTTACCCTTACCCTTAACCTTGCTTTTACCCTTAAGCTTACCCTTACCCTTACCCTTACCCTTACCCTTAAGCTTACCCTTACCCTTACCCTTACCCTTACCCTTACCCTTACCCTTACCCTTACCCTTACCCTTACCCTTACCCTTACCCTTACCCTTACCCTTGCTTTTACCCTTAAGCTTACCCTTACCCTTACCCTTACCCTTACCCTTACCCTTACCCTTACCCTTACCCTTGCTTTTACCCTTAGGCTTACCCTTACCCTTACCCTTACCCTTACCCTTTCCCTTTCCCTTACCCTTACCCTTACCCTTACCCTTGCTTTTACCCTTAAGCTTACCCTTACCCTTACCCTTACCCTTACCCTTACCCTTACCCTTACCCTTACCCTTGCTTTTACCCTTAAGCTTACCCTTACCCTTACCCTTACCCTTACCCTTACCCTTGCTTTTACCCTTAGGCTTACCCTTACCCTTACCCTTACCCTTACCCTTGCTTTTACCCTTAAGCTTACCCTTACCCTTACCCTTACCCTTACCCTTACCCTTACCCTTACCCTTACCCTTACCCTTACCCTTACCCTTACCCTTACCCTTACCCTTACCCTTACCCTTACCCTTACCCTTACCCTTACCCTTACCCTTACCCTTGCTTTTACCCTTAGGCTTACCCTTACCTTCACCCTTACCCTTACCCTTACCCTTACCCTTGCTTTTACCCTTAAGCTTACCCTTACCCTTACCCTTACCCTTACCCTTACCCTTACCCTTACCCTTACCCTTACCCTTGCTTTTACCCTTAAGCTTACCCTTACCCTTACCCTTACCCTTACCCTTACCCTTACCCTTACCCTTACCCTTACCCTTACCCTTACCCTCACCCTTGCTTTTACCCTTAAGCTTACCCTTACCCTTACCCTTACCCTTACCCTTACCCTTACCCTTGCTTTTACCCTTAAGCTTACCCTTACCCTTACCCTTACCCTTTCCCTTACCCTTACCCTTGCTTTTACCCTTAGGCTTACCCTTACCCTTACCCTTACCCTTACCCTTGCTTTTACCCTTAAGCTTACCCTTACCCTTACCCTTAACCTTACTCTTACCCTTACCCTTACCCTTACCCTTACCCTTGCTTTTACCCTTAGGCTTACCCTTACCTTTACCCTTACCCTTACCCTTACCCTTACCCTTACCCTTACCCTTACCCTTACCCTTACCCTTGCTTTTACCCTTAAGCTTACCCTTACCCTTACCCTTACCCTTACCCTTACCCTTACCCTTACCCTTACCCTTACCCTTACCCTTACCCTTACCCTTGCTTTTACCCTTAAGCTCACCCTTACCCTTACCCTTACCCTTACGCTTACCCTTACCCTTACTCTTACCCTTACCCTTGCTTTTACCCTTAAGCTTACCCTTACCCTTACCCTTACCCTTACCCTTAAGCTTACCCTGACCCATACCCTTACCCTTACCCTTACCCTTACCCTTACCCTTACCCTTGCTTTTACCCTTAAGCTTACCCTTACCCTTACCCTTACCCTTACCCTTACCCTTGCTTTTACCCTTAAGCTTACCCTTACCCTTACCCTTACCCTTACCCTTAAGCTTACCCTTACCCTTACCCTTACCCTTACCCTTACCCTTACCCTTACCCTTACCCTTACCCTTACCCTTGCTTTTACCCTTAGGCTTACCCTTACCTTTACCCTTACCATTACCCTTACCCTTACTCTTACCCTTACCCTTACCCTTGCTTTTACCCTTAAGCTTACCCTTACCCTTACCCTTACCCTTACCCTTACCCTTACCCTTACCCTTACCCTTACCCTTACCCTTACCCTTACCCTTACCCTTACCCTTACCCTTACCCTTACCCTTACCCTTACCCTTACCCTTACCCTTGCTTTTACCCTTAAGCTTACCCTTACCCTTACCCTTACCCTCACCCTTACCCTTACCCTTGCTTTTACCCTTGAGCTTACCCTTTCCCTTACTCTTACCCCTACCCTTACCCTTACCCTTACCCTTACCCTTACCCTTACCCTTACCCTTACCCTTGCTTTTACCGTTAGGCTTACCCTCACCTTTACCCTTACCCTTACCCTTACCCTTACCCTTACCCTTACCCTTACCCTTACCCTTGCTTTTACCCTTAAGCTTACCCTTACCCTTACCCTTACCCTTACCCTTACCCTTAGCCTTACCCTTACCCTTGCTTTTACCCTTAAGCTTACCCTTACCCTTACCCTTACCCTTACCCTTGCTTTTACCCTTAGGCTTACCCTTACCCTTACCCTTACCCTTACCCTTAAGCTTACCCTTACCCTTACCCTTACCCTTACCCTTACCCTTACCCTTACCCTTACCCTTACCCTTACCCTTACCCTTACCCTTACCCTTACCCTTACCCTTACCCTTACCCTTACCCTTACCCTTACCCTTACCCTTACCCTTACCCTTACTTAGGGTAAGGGTAAGGGTAAGCTTAAGGGTAAAAGCAAGGGTAAGGGTAAGGGTAAGGGTAAGGGTAAGGGTAAGGGTAAGGGTAAGGGTAAGGGTAAGGGTAAGGGTAAGCTTAAGGGTAAGGGTAAGGGTAAGGGTAAGGGTAAGCTTAAGGGTAAAAGCAAGGGTAAGGGTAAGGGTAAGGGTAAGGGTAAGGGTAAGGGTAAGGGTAAGCTTAAGGGTAAGGGTAAGGGTAAGGGTAAGGGTAAGCTTAAGGGTAAAAGCAAGGATAAGGTTAAGGGTAAGGGTAAGGGTAAGGGTAAGGGTAAGGGTAAGGGTAAGGGTAAGCTTAAGGGTAAGGGTAAGGGTAAGGGTAAGGGTAAGCTTAAGGGTAAAAGAAAGGTTAAGGGTAAGGGTAAGGGTAAGGGTAAGGGTAAGGGTAAGGGTAAGGATAAGGGTAAGGGTAAGGGTAAGCTTAAGGGTAAGGGTAAGGGTAAGCTTAAGGGTAAAAGCAAGGGTAAGGGTAAGGGTAAGGGTAAGGGTAAGGGTAAGCTTAAGGGTAAAAGCAAGGGTAAGGGTAAGGGTAAGGGTAAGGGTAAGGGTAAGGGTAAGGGTAAGGGTAAGGGTAAGGGTAAGGGTAAGGGTAAGGGTAAGGGTAAGGGTAAGCTTAAGGGTAAGGGTAAGGGTAAGCTTTAGGGTAAAAGCAAGGGTAAGGCTAAGGGTAAGGGTAAGGGTAAGGGTAAAGGTAAGGGTAAGCCTAAGGGTAAAAGCAAGGGTAAGGGTAAGGGTAAGGGTAAGGGTAAGGGTAAGGGTAAGGGTAAGGGTAAGGGTAAGGGTAAGCTTAAGGGTAAAAGCAAGGGTAAGGGTAAGGGTAAGGGTAAGGGTAAGGGTAAGGGTAAGGGTAAGGGTAAGGGTAAGGGTAAGGGTAAGGGTAAGGGTAAGGGTAAGCTTAAGGGTAAAAGCAAGGGTAAGGGTAAGGGTAAGGGTAAGGGTAAGGGTAAGGGTAAGGGTAAGGGTAAGGGTAAGGGTAAGGGTAAGGGCAAGGGTAAGGGTAACTTAAGGGAAAGAAGGGTAAGTTAAGGGTAAAGCAAGGGTAAGGGTAAGGGTAAGGGTAAGGGTAAGGGTTAGGGTAAGGGTAAAGGTAAGGGTAAGCCTAAGGGTAAAAGCAAGGGTAAGGGTAAGGGTAAGGGTAAGGGTAAGGGTAAGGGTAAGGGTAAGGGTAAGGGTAAGGGTAAGGGTAAGGGTAAGAGTAAGGGTAAGGGTAGGGGTAAGCTTAAGGGTAAAAGCAAGGGTAAGGGTAAGGGTAAGGGTAAGGGTAAGGGTAAGCCTAAGGGTAAAAGCAAGGGTAAGGGTAAGGTTAAGGGTAAGGGTAAGGGTAAGCTTAAGGGTAAAAGCAAGGGTAAGGGTAAGGGTAAGGGTAAGGGTAAGGGTAAGCTTAAGGGTAAAAGCAAGGGTAAGGGTAAGGGTGAGGGTAAGGGTAAGGGTAAGGGTAAGGGTAAAGGTAAGGGTAAGCCTAAGAGTAAAAGCAAGGGTAAGGGTAAGGGTAAGGGTAAGGGTAAGGGTAAGGGTAAGGGTAAGGGTAAGGGTGAGCTTAAGGGTGAAAGCAAGGGTAAGGATAAGGGTAAGGGTAAGGGTAAGGGTAAGGGTAAGGGTAAGGGTAAGGGTAAGCTTAAGGTTAAAAGCAAGGGTAAGGGTAAGGGTAAGGGTAAGCTTACCCTTACCCTTACCCTTACCCTTACACTTACCCTTGCTTTTACCCTTAGGCTTACCCTTACCCTTACCCTTACCCTTAAGCTTACCCTTACACTTACCCTTACCCTTACCCTTACCCTTACCCTTACCCTTACCCTTACCCTTACCCTTACCCTTACCCTTACCCTTACCCTTGCTTTTACCCTTAAGCTTACCCTTACCCTTAACCTTACCCTTACCCTTACCCTTACCCTTACTCTTACCCTTACCCTTACCCTTGCTTTGACCCTTAGGCTTACCCTTACCTTTACCCTTACCCTTACCCTTACCCTTACCCTTACCCTTACCCTTACCCTTACCCTTACCCTTACCCTTGCTTTTACCCTTAAGCTTACCCTTACCCTTACCCTTACCCTTACCCTTACCCTTACCCTTACCCTTGCTTTTACCCTTAAGCTTACCCTTACCCTTACCCTTACCCTTGCTTTTACCCTGAGGCTTACCCTTACCCTTACCCTTACCCTTACCCTTGCTTTTACCCTTAAGCTTACCCTTACCCTCACCCTTACCCTTACCCTTACCCTTACCCTTACCCTTACCCTTACCCTTACCCTTACCCTTACCCTTACCCTTACCCTTACCCTTACCCTTACCCTTGCTTTTACCCTTAGGCTTAACCTTACCTTTACCCTTACCCTTACCCTTACCCTTACCCTTACCCTTACCCTTACCCTTACCCTTACCCTTACCCTTACCCTTGCTTTTACCCTTAAGCTTACCCTTACCCTTACCCTTACCCTTACCCTTGCTTTTACCCTTAAGCTTACCCTTACCCTTACCCTTACCCTTACCCTCACCCTTACCCTTACCCTTACCCTTGCTTATACCCTTAAGCTTACCCTTACCCTTACCCTTACCCTTACCCTTACCCTTACCCTTACCCTTACCCTTACCCTTACCCTTACCCTTACCCTTACCCTTACCTTACCCTTACCCTTACCCTTACCCTAACCCTTACCCTTACCCTTGCTTTTACCCTTAGGCTTACCCTTACCTTTACCCTCACCCTTACCCTTACCCTTACCCTTACCCTTACCCTTACCCTTACCCTTACCCTTACCCTTGCTTTTACCCTTAAGCTTACCCTTACCCTTACCCTTACCCTTACCCTTACCTTAACCCTTACCCTTGCTTTTACCCTTAAGCTTACCCTTACCCTTACCCTTACCCTTACCCTTACCCTTACCCTTACCCTAACCCTTACCCTTACCCTTACCCTTACCCTTACCCTTACCCTTGCTTTTACCCTTAAGCTTACCCTTACCCTTACCCTTACCCTTACCCTTACCCTTACCCTTACCCTTATCCTTACCCTTGCTTTTACCCTTAAGCTTACCCTTACCCTTACCCTTACCCTTACCCTTACCCTTACCCTTACCCTTACCCTTACCCTTACCCTTGCTTTTACTCTTAGGCTTACCCTTACCTTTACCCTTACCCTTACCCTTACCCTTACCCTTACCCTCACCCTTACCCTTACCCTTGCTTTTACCCTTAAGCTTACCCTTACCCTTACCCTTACCCTTACCCTTACCCTTACCCTTACCCTTGCTTTTACCCTTAAGCTT
>CAUEHS010000173.1:0-38320 GCA_958510865.1 Myrrha octodecimguttata | reverse complement strand
GGGTAAGCTTAAGGGTAAAAGCAAGGGTGGGGGTAAGGGTAAGGGTAAGGGTAAGGGTAAGGGTAAGGGTAAGGGTAAGGGTAAGGGTAAGGGTAAGGGTGAGGGTAAGGGTAAGGGTAAGCTAAGGGTAAGAAGGTAAGGGTAAGGGTAAGGGTAAGGGTAAGGGTAAGGGTAAGGGTAAGGGTAAGGGTAAGGGTAAGGGTAAGGGTAAGGGTAAGCTTAAGGGTAAAAGCAAGGGTAAGGGTAAGGGTAAGGGTAAGGGTAAGGGTAAAGGTAAGGGTAAGCCTAAGGGTAAAAGCAAGGGTAAGGGTAAGGGTAAGGGTAAGGGTAAGGGTAAGGGTAAGGGTAAGGGTAAGGGTAAGGGTAAGGGTAAGGGTAAGGGTAAGGGTATGGGTAAGGGTAAGGGTAAGGGTAAGGGTAAGGGTAAGGGTAAGGGTAAGGGTAAGCTTAAGGGTAAAAGCAAGGGTAAGGGTAAGGGTAAGGGTAAGCCTAAGGGTAAAAGCAAGGGTAAGGGTAAGGGTAAGGGTAAGGGTAAGGGTAAGCTTAAGGGTGAAAGCAAGGGTAAGGGTAAGGGTAAGGGTAAGGGTAAGGGTAAGGGTAAGGGTAAGGGTAAGGGTAAGCTTAAGGGTAAAAGCAAGGGTAAGGGTAAGGGTAAGGGTAAGGGTAAGGGTAAGGGTAAGGGTAAGGGTAAGGGTAAAGGTAAGGGTAAGCCTAAGGGTAAAAGCAAGGGTAAGGGTAAGGGTAAGGGTAAGGGTAAGGGTGAGGGTAAGGGTAAGCTTAAGGGTAAAAGCAAGGGTAAGGGTAAGGGTAAGGGTGAGGGTAAGGGTAAGGGTAAGGGTAAGGGTAAGGGTAAGGGTAAGCTTAAGGTAGAAGGGTAAGGGTAAGGGTAAGGGTAAGCTTAAGGGTAAAAGCAAGGTTAAGGGTAAGGGTAAGGGTAAGGGTAAGCTTAAGGGTTAAAGCAAGGGTAAGGGTAAGGGTAAGGGTAAGGGTAAGGGTAAGCTTAAGGGTAAGGGTAAGGGTAAGGGTAAGGGTAAGCTTAAGGGTAAAAGCAAGGGTAAGGGTAAGGGTAAGGGTAAGGGTAAGGGTAAGCTTAAGGGTAAGGGTAAGGGTAAGGGTAAGGGTAAGCTTAAGGGTAAAAGCAAGGGTAAGGTTGAGGGTAAGGGTAAGGGTAAGGGTAAGGGTAAGGGTAAGGGTAAGCTTAAGGGTAAGGGTAAGGGTAAGGGTAAGCTTAAGGGTAAAAGCAAGGGTAAGGGTAAGGGTAAGGGTAAGGGTAAGGGTAAGGGTAAGGGTAAGGGTAAGGGTAAGGGTGAGGGTAAGGGTAAGGGTAAGGGTAAGCTTAAGGGTAAGGGTAAGGGTAAGGGTAAGCTTAAGGGTAAAAGCAGGGTAAGGGTAAGGGTAAGGGTAAGGGTAAGGGTAAGCTTAAGGGTAAAAGCAAGGGTAAGGGTAAGGGTAAGGGTAAGGGTAAGGGTAAGGGTAAGGGTAAGGGTAAGGGTAAGGGTAAGGGTAAGGGTAAGGGTAAGGGTAAGGGTAAGGTAAGGGTAAGGGTAAGGGTAGGTAAGCTTAAGGGTAAGGGTAAGGGTAAGGGTAAGCTTAAGGGTAAAAGCAAGGGTAAGGGTAAGGGTAAGGGTAAGGGTAAGGGTAAAGGTAAGGGTAAGCCTAAAGGTAAAAGCAAGGGTAAGGGTAAGGGTAAGGGTAAGGGTAAGGGTAAAGGTAAGGGTAAGGGTAAGGGTAAGCTTAAGGGTAAAAGCAAGGGTAAGGGTAAGGGTAAGGGTAAGGGTAAGGGTAAGGGTAAGGGTAAGGGTAAGCTTAAGGGTAAAAGCAAGGGTAAGGGTAAGGGTAAGGGTAAGGGTAAGGGTAAGGGTAAGGGTAAGGGTAAGGGTAAGGGTAAGGGTAAGGGTAAGGGTAAGGGTAAGGGTAAGGGTAAGGGTAAGGGTAAGCTTAAGGGTAAAAGCAAGGGTAAGGGTAAGGGTAAGGGTAAGGGTAAGGGTTAGGGTAAGGGTAAAGGTAAGGGTAAGCCTAAGGGTAAAAGCAAGGGTAAGGGTAAGGGTAAGGGTAAGGGTAAGGGTAAGGGTAAGGGTAAGGGTAAGGGTAAGGGTAAGGGTAAGAGTAAGGGTAAGGGTAAGGGTAAGCTTAAGGGTAAAAGCAAGGGTAAGGGTAAGGGTAAGGGTAAGGGTAAGCCTAAGGGTAAAAGCAAGGTAAGGGTAAGGTTAAGGGTAAGGGTAAGGGTAAGCTTAAGGGTAAAAGCAAGGTAAGGGTAAGGGTAAGGGTAAGGGTAAGGGTAAGCTTAAGGGTAAAAGCAAGGGTAAGGGTAAGGGTGAGGGTGAGGTTAAGGGTAAGGGTAAGGGTAAAGGTAAGGGTAAGCCTAAGAGTAAAAGCAAGGGTAAGGGTAAGGGTAAGGTAAGGGTAAGGGTAAGGGTAAGGGTAAGGGTAAGGGTAAGGGTAAGGGTAAGGTAAGCTTAAGGGTAAAAGCAAGGGTAAGGGTTAGGGTAAGGGTAAGGGTAAGGGTAAGGGTAAGGGTAAGCTTAAGGGTAAAAGCAAGGGTAAGGGTAAGGGTAAGGGTAAGGGTAAGGGTAAGGGTAAGGGTAAAGGTAAGGGTAAGCTTAAGGGTAAAAGCAAGGGTAAGGGTAAGGGTAAGGGTAAGGGTAAGGGTAAGGGTAAGGGTAAGGGTAAGGGTAAGGGTAAGGGTAAGGGTAAGGGTAAGGGTAAGGGTAAGGGTAAGGGTAAGGGTAAGGGTAAGGGTAAGGGTAAGCTTAAGGGTAAAGCAAGGGTAAGGGTAAGGGTAAGGGTAAGGGTAAGGGTAAGGGTAAGGGTAAGGGTAAGGGTAGGGGTAAGGGTAAGGGTAAGGGTAAGGGTAAGGGTAAGGGTAAGGGTAAGGGTAAGCTTAAGGGTAGGGTAAGGGTAAGGGTAAGGGTAAGCCTAAGGGTAAAAGCAAGGGTAAGGGTAAGGGTAAGGGTAAGGGTAAGCTTAAGGGTAAAGGAAAGGGTAAGGGTAAGGCTAAGGGTAAGGGTAAGGGTAAGGGTAACGGTAAGCTTAAGGGTAAAAGCAAGGGTAAGGGTAAGGGTAAGGGTAAGGGTAAGGGTAAAGGTGAGGGTAAGCCTAAGGGTAAAAGCAAGGGTAAGGGTAAGGGTAAGGGTAAGGGTAAGGGTAAGGGTAAGGGTAAGGGTAGGGGTAAGAGTAAGGGTAAGGGTAAGCTTAAGGGTAAAAGCAAGGGTAAGGGTAAGGGTAAGGGTAAGGGTAAGGGTAAGGGTAAGGGTAAGGGTAAGCTTAAGGGTAAAAGCAAGGGTAAGGGTAAGGGTAAGGGTAAGGGTAAGGGTAAGGGTAAGGGTAAGGGTAAGGGTAAGGGTAAGGGTAAGGGTAAGGGTAAGGGTAAGGGTAAGGGTAAGGGTAAGGGTAAGGGTAAGGGTAAGCTTAAGGGTAAAAGCAAGGGTAAGGGTAAGGGTAAGGGTAAGGGTAAGGGTAAGGGTAAGGGTAATGGTAAGGGTAAAGGTAAGGGTAAGCCTAAGGGTAAAAGCAAGGTTAAGGGAAAGGGTAAGGGTAAGGGTAAGGGTAAGGGTAAGGGTAAGGGTAAGGGTAAGGGTAAGGGTAAGGGTAAGGGTAAGGGTAAGCTTAAGGGTAAAAGCAAGGGTAAGGGTAAGGGTAAGGGTAAGGGTAAGGGTAAGGGTAAGCTTAAGGGTATAAGCAAGGGTAAGGGTAAGGGTAAGGGTGAGGGTAAGGGTAAGGGTAAGGGTAAGGGTAAGCTTAAGGGTAAAAGCAAGGGTAAGGGTAAGGGTAAGGGTAAGGGTAAGGGTAAGGGTAAGGGTAAGGGTAAGGGTAAGCTTAAGGGTAAAAGCAAGGGTAAGGGTAAGGGTAAGGGTAAGGGTAAGGGTAAGGGTAAGGGTAAGGGTAAGGGTAAGGGTAAGGGTAAGGGTAAGGGTAAAGGTAAGGTTAAGCCTAAGGGTAAAAGCAAGGGTAAGGGTAAGGGTAAGAGTAAGGGTAAGGGTAAGGGTAAGGGTAAGGGTAAGGGTAAGGGTAAGGGTAAGGGTAAGGGTAAGCTTAAGGGTAAAAGCAAGGGTAAGGGTAAGGGTAAGGGTAAGGGTAAGCCTAAGGGTAAAAGCAAGGGTAAGGGTAAGGGTAAGGGTAAGGGTAAGGGTAAGCTTAAGGGTAAAAGCAAGGGTAAGGGTAAGGGTAAGGGTAAGGGTAAGGGTAAGGGTAAGGGTAAGGGTAAAGGTAAGGGTAAGCCTAAGGGTCAAAGCAAGGGTAAGGGTAAGGGTAAGGGTAAGGTAAGGGTAAGGGTAAGGGTAAGGGTAAGGGTAAGGGAAAGCTTAAGGGTAAAAGCAAGGGTAAGGGTAAGGGTAAGGGTAAGGGTAAGGGTAAGGGTAAGGGTAAGGGTAAGGGTAAGGGTAAGGGTAAGGGTAAGGGTAAGGGTAAGGGTAAGGGTAAGCTTAAGGGTAAGGGTAAGGGTAAGGGTAAGGGTAAGCCTAAGGGTGAAAGCAAGGGTAAGTGTAAGGGTAAGGGTAAGGGTAAGGGTAAGCTTAAGGGTAAAAGCAAGGGTAAGGGTAAGGGTAAGGGTAAGGGTAAGGGTAAGCTTAAGGGTAAAAGCAAGGGTAAGGGTAAGGGTAAGGGTAAGGGTAAGGGTAAGGGTTAGGCTAAAGGTAAGGGTAAGCCTAAGGGTAAAAGCAAGGGTAAGAGTAAGGGTAAGGGTAAGGGTAAGGGTAAGGGTAAGGGTAAGGGTAAGGGTAAGGGTAAGGGTAAGGGTAAGGGTAAAGGTAAGGGTAAGGGTAAGCTTAAGGTTAAAAGCAAGGGTAAGGGTAAGGGTAAGGGTAAGGGTAAGAGTAAGGGTAAGGGTAAGGGTAAGCTTATGGGTAAAAGCAAGGGTAAGGGTAAGGGTAAGGGTAAGGGTAAGGGTAAGGGTAAGGGTAAGGGTAAGGGTAAGGGTAAGGGTAAGGGTAAGCTTAAGGGTAAAAGCAAGGGTAAGGGTAAGGGTAAGGGTAAGGGTAAGGGTAAGGGTAAGGGTAAGGGTAAGGGTAATGGTAAGGGTAAAGGTAAGGGTAAGCCTAAGGGTAAAAGCAAGGGTAAGGGTAAGGGTAAGGGTAAGGGTAAGGGTAAGGTTAAGGGTAAGGGTTAGGGTAAGGGTAAGGGTAAGGGTAAGGGTAAGCTTAAGGGTAAAAGCAAGGGTAAGGGTAAGGGTAAGGGTAAGGGTAAGGGTAAGGGTAAGGGTAAGCTTAAGGGTAAGGGTAAGGGTAAGGGTAAGGGTAAGGGTAAGCTTAAGGGTAAAAGCAAGGGTAAGGGTAAGGGTAAGGGTAAGGGTAAGGGTAAGCTTAAGGGTAAAAGCAAGAGTAAGGGTAAGGGTAAGGGTAAGGGTAAGGGTAAGGGTAAGGGTAAGGGTAAGGGTAAGCTTAAGGGTAAGGTAAGGGTAAGGGTAAGCTTAAGGGTAAAAGCAAGGGTAAGGGTCAGGGTAAGGGTAAGTGTAAGGGTAAGGGTAAGGGTAAGGGTAAGGGTGAGCTTAAGGGTAAAAGCAAGGGTAAGGGTAAGGTTAAGGGTAAGGGTAAGGGTAAGGGTAAGGGTAAGGGTTAGCTTAAGGTTAAAAGCAAGGGTAAGGGTAAGGGTAAGGGTAAGGGTAAGGGTAAGGGTAAGGGTGAGGGTAAGGGTAAGGGTAAAGGTAAGGGTAAGCCTAAGGGTAAAAGCAAGGGTAAGGGTAAGGGTAAGGGTAAGGGTAAGAGTAAGGGTAAGGGTAAGGGTAAGGTTAAGCTTAAGGGTAAAAGCAAGGGTAAGGGTAAGGGTAAGGGTAAGGGTAAGCCTAAGGGTAAAAGCAAGGGTAAGGGTAAGGGTAAGGGTAAGGGTAAGGGTAAGGGTAAGGTTAAGCTTAAGGGTATAAGCAAGGGTAAGGGTAAGGGTAAGGGTGAGGGTAAGGGTAAGGGTAAGGGTAAGGGTAAGCTTAAGGGTAAAAGCAAGGGTAAGGGTAAGGGTAAGGGTAAGGGTAAGGGTAAGGGTAAGGGTAAGCTTAAGGGTAAAAGCAAGGGTAAGGGTAAGGGTAAGGGTAAGGGTAAGGGTAAGGGTAAGGGTAAGGGTAAGGGTAAGGGTAAGGGTAAGGGTAAGGGTAAGGGTAAGGGTAAGGGTAAGGGTAAGGGTAAGGGTAAGGGTAAAGGTAAGGTTAAGCCTAAGGGTAAAAGCAACGGTTAGGGTAAGGGTAAGGGTAAGGGTAAGGGTAAGGGTAAGGGTAAGGGTAAGGGTAAGGGTAAGGGTAAGGGTAAGGGTAAGCTTAAGGGTAAAAGCAAGGGTAAGGGTAAGGGTAAGGGTAAGGGTAAGCCTAAGGGTAAAAGCAAGGGTAAGGGTAAGGGTAAAGGTAAGGGTAAGGGTAAGCTTAAGGGTAAAAGCAAGGGTAAGGGTAAGGGTAAGGGTAAGGGTAAGGGTAAGGGTAAGGGTAAGGGTAAGCTTAAGGGTAAAAGCAAGGGTAAGGGTAAGGGTAAGGGTAAGCTTAAGGGTAAAAGCAAGGGTAAGGGTAAGGGTAAGGGTAAGGGTAAGGGTAAGGGTAAAGGTAAGGGTAAGCCTAAGGGTAAAAGCAAGGGTAAGGGTAAGGGTAAGGGTAAGGGTAAGGGTAAAGGTAAGGGTAAGGGTAAGGGTAAGCTTAAGGGTAAAAGCAAGGGTAAGGGTAAGGGTAAGGGTAAGGGTAAGGGTAAGGGTAAGGGTAAGGGTAAGGGTAAGGGTAAGGGTAAGCTTAAGGGTAAAAGCAAGGGTAAGGGTAAGGGTAAGGGTAAGGGTAAGGGTAAGGGTAAGGGTAAGGGTAAGGGTAAGGGTAAGGGTAAGGGTAAGCTTAAGGGTAAAAGCAAGGGTAAGGGTAAGGGTAAGGGTAAGGGTAAGGGTTAGGGTAAGGGTAAAGGTAAGGGTAAGCCTAAGGGTAAAAGCAAGGGTAAGGGTAAGGGTAAGGGTAAGGGTAAGGGTAAGGGTAAGGGTAAGGGTAAGGGTAAGGGTAAGGGTAAGGGTAGAGTAGGTAAGGGTAAGGGTAAGCTTAAGGGTAAAAGCAAGGGTAAGTGTAAGGGTAAGGGTAAGGGTAAGCCTAAGGGTAAAAGCAAGGGTAAGGGTAAGGTTAAGGGTAAGGGTAAGCTTAAGGGTAAAAGCAAGGGTAAGGGTAAGGGTAAGGGTAAGGGTAAGGGTAAGGGTAAGCTTAAGGGTAAAAGCAAGGGTAAGGGTAAGGGTGAGGGTGAGGTTAAGGGTAAGGGTAAGGGTAAAGGTAAGGGTAAGCCTAAGAGTAAAAGCAAGGGTAAGGGTAAGGGTAAGGGTAAGGGTAAGGGTAAGGGTAAGGGTAAGGGTAAGGGTAAGGGTAAGGGTAAGGGTAAGCTTAAGGGTAAAAGCAAGGGTAAGGGTTAGGGTAAGGGTAAGGGTAAGGGTAAGGGTAAGGGTAAGCTTAAGGGTAAAAGCAAGGGTAAGGGTAAGGGTAAGGGTAAGGGTAAGGGTAAGGGTAAGGGTAAGGGTAAGGGTAAAGGTAAGGGTAAGCTTAAGGGTAAAAGCAAGGGTAAGGGTAAGGGTAAGGGTAAGGGTGAGGGTAAGGGTAAGGGTAAGGGTAAGGGTAAGGGTAAGGGTAAGGGTAAGGGTAAGGGTAAGGGTAAGGGTAAGGGTAAGGGTAAGGGTAAGGGTAAGCTTAAGGGTAAAAGCAAGGGTAAGGGTAAGGGTAAGGGTAAGGGTAAGGGTAAGGGTAAGGGTAAGGGTAAGGGTAAGGGTAAGGGTAAGGGTAAGGGTAAGGGTAAGGGTAAGGGTAAGCTTAAGGGTAAGGGTAAGGGTAAGGGTAAGGGTAAGCCTAAGGGTAAAAGCAAGGGTAAGGGTAAGGGTAAGGGTAAGGGTAAGCTTAAGGGTAAAGGAAAGGGTAAGGGTAAGGCTAAGGGTAAGGGTAAGGGTAAGGGTAACGGTAAGCTTAAGGGTAAAAGCAAGGGTAAGGGTAAGGGTAAGGGTAAGGGTAAGGGTAAGGGTAAAGGTGAGGGTAAGCCTAAGGGTAAAAGCAAGGGTAAGGGTAAGGGTAAGGGTAAGGGTAAGGGTAAGGGTAAGGGTAAGGGTAGGGGTAAGAGTAAGGGTAAGGGTAAGCTTAAGGGTAAAAGCAAGGGTAAGGGTAAGGGTAAGGGTAAGGGTAAGGGTAAGGGTAAGGGTAAGCTTAAGGGTAAGAGCAAGGGTAAGGGTAAGGGTAAGGGTAAGGGTAAGGGTAAGGGTAAGGGTAAGGGTAAGGATAAGGGTAAGGGTAAGGGTAAGGGTAAGGGTAAGGGTAAGGGTAAGGGTAAGGGTAAGCTTAAGGGTAAAAGCAAGGGTAAGGGTAAGGGTAAGGGTAAGGGTAAGGGTAAGGGTAAGGGTAATGGTAAGGGTAAAGGTAAGGGTAAGCCTAAGGGTAAAAGCAAGGTTAAGGGAAAGGGTAAGGGTAAGGGTAAGGGTAAGGGTAAGGGTAAGGGTAAGGGTAAGGGTAAGGGTAAGGGTAAGGGTAAGCTTAAGGGTAAAAGCAAGGGTAAGGGTAAGGGTAAGGGTAAGGGTAAGGGTAAGCTTAAGGGTATAAGCAAGGGTAAGGGTAAGGGTAAGGGTGAGGGTAAGGGTAAGGGTAAGGGTAAGGGTAAGCTTAAGGGTAAAAGCAAGGGTAAGGGTAAGGGTAAGGGTAAGGGTAAGGGTAAGGGTAAGGGTAAGGGTAAGGGTAAGCTTAAGGGTAAAAGCAAGGGTAAGGGTAAGGGTAAGGGTAAGGGTAAGGGTAAGGGTAAGGGTAAGGGTAAGGGTAAGGGTAAGGGTAAGGGTAAGGGTAAGGGTAAAGGTAAGGTTAAGCCTAAGGGTAAAAGCAAGGGTAAGGGTAAGGGTAAGAGTAAGGGTAAGGGTAAGGGTAAGGGTAAGGGTAAGGGTAAGGGTAAGGGTAAGGGTAAGGGTAAGGGTAAGCTTAAGGGTAAAAGCAAGGGTAAGGGTAAGGGTAAGGGTAAGGGTAAGCCTAAGGGTAAAAGCAAGGGTAAGGGTAAGGGTAAGGGTAAGGGTAAGGGTAAGCTTAAGGGTAAAAGCAAGGGTAAGGGTAAGGGTAAGTGTAAGGGTAAGGGTAAGGGTAAGGGTAAAGGTAAGGGTAAGCCTAAGGGTCAAAGCAAGGGTAAGGGTAAGGGTAAGGGTAAGGGTAAGGGTAAGGGTAAGGGTAAGCTTAAGGGTAAAAGCAAGGGTAAGGGTAAGGGTAAGGGTAAGGGTAAGGGTAAGGGTAAGGGTAAGGGTAAGGGTAAGGGTAAGGGTAAGGGTAAGGGTAAGGGTAAGGGTAAGGGTAAGGGTAAGCTTAAGGGTAAGGGTAAGGGTAAGGGTAAGGGTAAGCCTAAGGGTAAAAGCAAGGGTAAGTGTAAGGGTAAGGGTAAGGGTAAGGGTAAGCTTAAGGGTAAAAGCAAGGGTAAGGGTAAGGGTAAGGGTAAGGGTAAGGGTAAGCTTAAGGGTAAAAGCAAGGGTAAGGGTAAGGGTAAGGGTAAGGGTAAGGGTAAGGGTTAGGCTAAAGGTAAGGGTGAGCCTAAGGGTAAAAGCAAGGGTAAGAGTAAGGGTAAGGGTAAGGGTAAGGGTAAGGGTAAGGGTAAGGGTAAGGGTAAGGGTAAGGGTAAAGGTAAGGGTAAGGGTAAGCTTAAGGGTAAAAGCAAGGGTAAGGGTAAGGGTAAGGGTAAGGGTAAGAGTAAGGGTAAGGGTAAGGGTAAGCTTATGGGTAAAAGCAAGGGTAAGGGTAAGGGTAAGGGTAAGGGTAAGGGTAAGGGTAAGGGTAAGGGTAAGGGTAAGCTTAAGGGTAAAAGCAAGGGTAAGGGTAAGGGTAAGGGTAAGGGTAAGGGTAAGGGTAAGGGTAAGGGTAAGGGTAATGGTAAGGGTAAAGGTAAGGGTAAGCCTAAGGGTAAAAGCAAGGGTAAGGGTAAGGGTAAGGGTAAGGGTAAGGTTAAGGGTAAGGGTTAGGGTAAGGGTAAGGGTAAGGGTAAGGGTAAGCTTAAGGGTAAAAGCAAGGGTAAGGGTAAGGGTAAGGGTAAGGGTAAGGGTAAGGGTAAGGGTAAGCTTAAGGGTAAGGGTAAGGGTAAGGGTAAGGGTAAGGGTAGGCTTAAGGGTAAAAGCAAGGGTAAGGGTAAGGGTAAGGGTAAGGGTAAGGGTAAGCTTAAGGGTAAAAGCAAGAGTAAGGGTAAGGGTAAGGGTAAGGGTAAGGGTAAGGGTAAGGGTAAGGGTAAGCTTAAGGGTAAGGGTAAGGGTAAGGGTAAGCTTAAGGGTAAAAGCAAGGGTAAGGGTCAGGGTAAGGGTAAGTGTAAGGGTAAGGGTAAGGGTAAGGGTAAGGGTGAGCTTAAGGGTAAAAGCAAGGGTAAGGGTAAGGTTAAGGGTAAGGGTAAGGGTAAGGGTAAGGGTAAGGGTTAGCTTAAGGTTAAAAGCAAGGGTAAGGGTAAGGGTAAGGGTAAGGGTAAGGGTAAGGGTAAGGGTAAGGGTAAGGGTGAGGGTAAGGGTAAGGGTAAAGGTAAGGGTAAGCCTAAGGGTAAAATCAAGGGTGAGGGTAAGGGTAAGGGTAAGGGTAAGAGTAAGGGTAAGGGTAAGGGTAAGGTTAAGCTTAAGGGTAAAAGCAAGGGTAAGGGTAAGGGTAAGGGTAAGGGTAAGCCTAAGGGTAAAAGCAAGGGTAAGGGTAAGGGTAAGGGTAAGGGTAAGGGTAAGGTTAAGCTTAAGGGTATAAGCAAGGGTAAGGGTAAGGGTAAGGGTGAGGGTAAGGGTAAGGGTAAGGGTAAGGGTAAGCTTAAGGGTAAAAGCAAGGGTAAGGGTAAGGGTAAGGGTAAGGGTAAGGGTAAGGGTAAGGGTAAGCTTAAGGGTAAAAGCAAGGGTAAGGGTAAGGGTAAGGGTAAGGGTAAGGGTAAGGGTAAGGGTAAGGGTAAGGGTAAGGGTAAGGGTAAGGGTAAGGGTAAGGGTAAGGGTAAGGGTAAGGGTAAAGGTAAGGTTAAGCCTAAGGGTAAAAGCAACGGTTAGGGTAAGGGTAAGGGTAAGGGTAAGGGTAAGGGTAAGGGTAAGGGTAAGGGTAAGGGTAAGGGTAAGTGTAAGGGTAAGGGTAAGGGTAAGGGTAAGCTTAAGGGTAAAAGCAAGGGTAAGGGTAAGGGTAAGGGTAAGGGTAAGCCTAAGGGTAAAAGCAAGGGTAAGGGTAAGGGTAAAGGTAAGGGTAAGGGTAAGCTTAAGGGTAAAAGCAAGGGTAAGGGTAAGGGTAAGGGTAAGGGTAAGGGTAAGGGTAAGGGTAAGGGTAAGCTTAAGGGTAAAAGCAAGGGTAAGGGTAAGGGTAAGGGTAAGGGTAAGGGTAAGGGTAAGGGTAAGGGTAAGGGTAAGGGTAAGGGTAAAGGTAAGGGTAAGCCTAAGGGTCAAAGCAAGGGTAAGGGTAAGGGTAAGGGTAAGGGTAAGGGTAAGGGTAAGGGTAAGGGTAAGGGTAAGGGTAAGGGTAAGGGTAAGCTTAAGGGTAAAAGCAAGGGTAAGGGTAAGGGTAAGGGTAAGGGTAAGGGTAAGGGTAAGGGTAAGGGTAAGGGTAAGATTAAGGGTAAGGGTAAGGGTAAGGGTAAGGGTAAGCCTAAGGGTAAAAGCAAGGGTGAGTGTAAGGGTAAGGGTAAGGGTAAGGGTAAGCTTAAGGGTAAAAGCAAGGGTAAGGGTAAGGGTAAGGGTAAGGGTAAGGGTAAGGGTAAGCTTAAGGGTAAAAGCAAGGGTAAGGGTAAGGGTAAGGGTAAGGGTAAGGGTAAGGGTAAGGCTAAAGGTAAGGGTAAGCCTAAGGGTAAAAGCAAGGGTAAGGGTAAGGGTAAGGGTAAGGGTAAGGGTAAGGGTAAGGGTAAGGGTAAGGGTAAGTTTAAGGGTAAGGGTAAGGGTAAAGGTAAGGGTAAGGGTAAGCTTAAGGGTAAAAGCAAGGGTAAGGGTAAGGGTAAGGGTAAGGGTAAGAGTAAGGGTAAGGGTAAGGGTAAGCTTAAGGGTAAAAGCAAGGGTAAGGGTAAGGGTAAGGGTAAGGGTAAGGGTAAGGGTAAGGGTAAGGGTAAGGGTAAGGGTAAGGGTAAGGGTAAGGGTAAGGGTAAGGGTAAGGGTAAGGGTAAGGGTAAGCTTAAGGGTAAAAGCAAGGGTAAGGGTAAGGGTAAGGGTAAGGGTAAGGGTAAGGGTAAGGGTAAGGGTAAGGGTAAGGGTAAGGGTAAGGGTAAGGGTAAGGGTAAGGGTAAGGGTAAGGGTAAGGGTAAGCTTAAGGGTAAAAGCAAGGGTAAGGGTAAGGGTAAGGGTAAGGGTAAGGGTAAGGGTAATGGTAAGGGTAAAGGTAAGGGTAAGCCTAAGGGTAAAAGCAAGGGTAAGGGTAAGGGTAAGGGTAAGGGTAAGGGTAAGGTTAAGGGTAAGGGTTAGGGTAAGGGTAAGGGTAAGGGTAAGGGTAAGCTTAAGGGTAAAAGCAAGGGTAAGGGTAAGGGTAAGGGTAAGGGTAAGGGTAAGGGTAAGCTTAAGGGTAAGGGTAAGGGTAAGGGTAAGGGTAAGGGTAAGGGTAAGCTTAAGGGTAAAAGCAAGGGTAAGGGTAAGGGTAAGGGTAAGGGTAAGGGTAAGCTTAAGGGTAAAAGCAAGGGTAAGGGTAAGGGTAAGGGTAAGGGTAAGGGTAAGGGTAAGGGTAATCTTAAGGGTAAGGGTAAGGGTAAGAGTAAGGGTAAGCTTAAGGGTAAAAGCAAGGGTAAGGGTCAGGGTAAGGGTAAGTGTAAGGGTAAGGGTAAGGGTAAGGGTAAGGGTGAGCTTAAGGGTAAAAGCAAGGGTAAGGGTAAGGTAAAGGGTAAGGGTAAGGGTAAGGGTAAGGGTAAGGGTTAGCTTAAGGGTAAAAGCAAGGGTAAGGGTAAGGGTAAGGGTATGGGTAAGGGTAAGGGTAAGGGTAAGGGTAAGGGTAAGGGTAAGGGTAAGGGTAAGGGTAAGGGTAAGGGTAAGGGTAAGGGTAAAGGTAAGGGTAAGCCCAAGGGTAAAAGCAAGGGTAAGGGTAAGGGTAAGGGTAAGGGTAAGAGTAAGGGTAAGGGTAAGGGTAAGCTTAAGGGTAAAAGCAAGGGTAAGGGTAAGGGTAAGGGTAAGGGTAAGCCTAAGGGTAAAAGCAAGGGTAAGGGTAAGGGTAAGGGTAAGGGTAAGGGTAAGCTTAAGGGTAAAAGCAAGGGTAAGGGTAAGGGTAAGGGTAAGGGTAAGGGTAAGCTTAAGGGTAAAAGCAAGGGTGAGGGTAAGGGTAAGGGTAAGGGTAAGGGTAAGGGTAAGGGTAAGGGTAAGGGTAAGGGTAAGGGTAAGGGTAAGGGTAAGGGTAAAGGTAAGGGTAAGCCTAAGAGTAAAAGCAAGGGTAAGGGTAAGGGTAAGGGTAAGGGTAAGGGTAAGGGTAAGGGTAAGGGTAAGGGTAAGCTTAAGGGTAAAAGCAAGGGTAAGGATAAGGGTAAGGGTAAGGGTAAGGGTAAGGGTGAGGGTAAGGGTAAGGGTAAGGGTAAGGGTAAGGGTAAGCTTAAGGGTAAAAGCAAGGGTAAGGGTAAGGGTAAGGGTAAGGGTAAGGGTAAGGGTAAGGGTAAGGGTAAGGGTAAGGGTAAGGGTAAGGGTAAGGGTAAGGGTAAGGGTAAGCTTAAGGGTAAAAGCAAGGGTAAGGGTTAGGGTAAGGGTAAGGGAAAGGGTAAGGGTAAGGGTAAGCTTAAGGGTAAAAGCAAGGGTAAGGGTAAGGGTAAGGGTAAGGGTAAGGGTAAGGGTAAGGGTAAAGGTAAGGGTAAGCCTAAGGGTAAAAGCAAGGGTAAGGGTAAGGGTAAGGGTAAGGGTAAGGGTAAGGGTAAGGGTAAGGGTAAGGGTAAGGGTAAGGGTAAGGGTAAGCTTAAGGGTATAAGCAAGGGTAAGGGTAAGGGTAAGGGTGAGGGTAAGGGTAAGGGTAAGGGTAAGGGTGAGCTTAAGGGTAAAAGCAAGGGTAAGGGTAAGGGTAAGGGTAAGGGTAAGGGTAAGGGTAAGCTTAAGGGTAAAAGCAAGGGTAAGGGTAAGGGTAAGGGTAAGGGTAAGGGTAAGGGTAAGGGTAAGGGTAAGGGTAAGGGTAAGGGTAAAGGTAAGGTTAAGCCTAAGGGTAAAAGCAAGGGTAAGGGTAAGGGTAAGGGTAAGGGTAAGGGTAAGGGTAAGGGTAAGGGTAAGGGTAAGGGTAAGGGTAAGGGTAAGGGTAAGGGTAAGGGTAAGGGTAAGGGTAAGCTTAAGGGTAAAAGCAAGGGTAAGGGTAAGGGTAAGGGTAAGGGTAAGCCTAAGGGTAAAAGCAAGGGTAAGGGTAAGGGTAAGGGTAAGGGTAAGCTTAAGGGTAAAAGCAAGGGTAAGGGTAAGGGTAAGGGTAAGGGTAAGGGTAAGGGTAAGGGTAAGGGTAAGGGTAAGGGTAAGGGTAAGGGTAAGGGTAAAGGTAAGGGTAAGCCTAAGGGTCAAAGCAAGGGTAAGGGTAAGGGTAAGAGTAAGGGTAAGGGTAAGGATAAGGGTAAGGGTAAGCTTAAGGGTAAAAGCAAGGGTAAGTGTAAGGGTAAGGGTAAGGGTAAGGGTAAGCTTAAGGGTAAAAGCAAGGGTAAGGGTAAGGGTAAGGGTAAGGGTAAGGGTAAGGGTAAGGGTAAGCTTAAGGGTAAAAGCAAGGGTAAGGGTAAGGGTAAGGGTAAGGGTAAGGGTAAGGGTAAGGGTAAGGGTAAGGGTAAGGGTAAGGGTAAGGGTAAAGGTAAGGGTAAGGGTAAGCTTAAGGGTAAAAGCAAGGGTAAGGGTAAGGGTAAGGGTAAGGGTAAGAGTAAGGGTAAGGGTAAGGGTAAGCTTAAGGGTAAAAGCAAGGGTAAGGGTAAGGGTAAGGGTAAGGGTAAGGGTAAGGGTAAGGGTAAGGGTAAGGGTAAGGGTAAGGGTAAGGGTAAGGGTAAGCTTAAGGGTAAGGGTAAGGGTAAGGGTAAGGGTAAGCCTAAGGGTAAAAGCAAGGGTAAGTGTAAGGGTAAGGGTAAGGGAAAGGGTAAGCTTAAGGGTAAAAGCAAGGGTAAGGGTAAGGGTAAGGGTAAGGGTAAGGGTAAGGGTAAGGGTAAGCTTAAGGGTAAAAGCAAGGGTAAGGGTAAGGGTAAGGGTAAGGGTAAGGGTAAGGGTAAGGGTAAGCGTAAGGCTAAAGGTAAGGGTAAGCCTAAGGGTAAAAGCAAGGGTAAGGGTAAGGGTAAGGGTAAGGGTAAGGGTAAGGGTAAGGGTAAGGGTAAGGGTAAGGGTAAGGGTAAGGGTAAAGGTAAGGGTAAGGGTAAGCTTAAGGGTAAAAGCAAGGGTAAGGGTAAGGGTAAGGGTAAAGGTAAGGGTAAGCTTAAGGGTAAAAGCAAGGGTAAGGGTAAGGGTAAGGGTAAGGGTAAGGGTGAGGGTAAGGGTAAGGGTAAGGGTAAGGGTAAGGGTAAGGGTAAGGGTAAGCTTAAGGGTATAAGCAAGGGTAAGGGTAAGGGTAAGGGTGAGGGTAAGGGTAAGGGTAAGGGTAAGGGTAAGCTTAAGGGTAAAAGCAAGGGTAAGGGTAAGGGTAAGGGTAAGGGTAAGGGTAAGGGTAAGGGTAAGGGTAAGCTTAAGGGTAAAAGCAAGGGTAAGGGTAAGGGTAAGGGTAAGGGTAAGGGTAAGGGTAAGGGTAAGGGTAAGGGTAAGGGTAAGGGTAAGGGTAAGGGTAAGGGTAAGGGTAAAGGTAAGGTTAAGCCTAAGGGTAAAAGCAAGGGTAAGGGTAAGGGTAAGAGTAAGGGTAAGGGTAAGGGTAAGGGTAAGGGTAAGGGTAAGGGTAAGGGTAAGGGTAAGGGTAAGCTTAAGGGTAAAAGCAAGGGTAAGGGTAAGGGTAAGGGTAAGGGTGCGCCTAAGGGTAAAAGCAAGGGTAAGGGTAAGGGTAAGGGTAAGGGTAAGGGTAAGCTTAAGGGTAATAGCAAGGGTAAGGGTAAGGGTAAGGGTAAGGGTAAGGGTAAGGGTAAGGGTAAGGGTAAAGGTAAGGGTAAGCCTAAGGGTCAAAGCAAGGGTAAGGGTAAGGGTAAGGGTAAGGGTAAGGGTAAGGGTAAGGGTAAGGGTAAGGGTAAGCTTAAGGGTAAAAGCAAGGGTAAGGGTAAGGGTAAGGGTAAGGGTAAGGGTAAGGGTAAGGGTAAGCTTAAGGGTAAGGGTAAGGGTAAGGGTAAGGGTAAGCCTAAGGGTAAAAGCAAGGGTAAGTGTAAGGGTAAGGGTAAGGGTAAGGGTAAGCTTAAGGGTAAAAGCAAGGGTAAGGGTAAGGGTAAGGGTAAGGGTAAGGGTAAGCTTAAGGGTAAAAGCAAGGGTAAGGGTAAGGGTAAGGGTAAGGGTAAGGGTTAGGCTAAAGGTAAGGGTAAGCCTAAGGGTAAAAGCAAGGGTAAGAGTAAGGGTAAGGGTAAGGGTAAGGGTAAGGGTAAGGGTAAGGGTAAGGGTAAGGGTAAGGGTTAGGGTAAAGGTAAGTGTAAGGGTAAGCTTAAGGGTAAAAGCAAGGGTAAGGGTAAGGGTAAGGGTAAGGGTAAGAGTAAGGGTAAGGGTAAGGGTAAGCTTATGGGTAAAAGCAAGGGTAAGGGTAAGGGTAAGGGTAAGGGTAAGGGTAAGGGTAAGGGTAAGGGTAAGGGTAACTTTTACCCTTAAGCTTACCCTTACCCTTACCCTTACCCTTACCCTTACCCTTGCTTTTACCCTTAAGCTTACCCTTACCCTTACCCTTACCCTTACCCTTACCCTCACCCTTACCCTTACCCTTACCCTTGCTTATACCCTTAAGCTTACCCTTACCCTTACCCTTACCCTTACCCTTACCCTTACCCTTACCCTTACCCTTACCCTTACCCTTACCCTTACCCTTACCCTTGCTTTTACCCTTAGACTTACCCTTACCTTTACCCTTACCCTTACCCTTACCCTTACCCTTACCCTTACCCTTACACTTACCCTTACCCTTACCCTTACCCTTGCTTTTACCCTTAAGCTTACCCTTACCCTTATTATTATTATTATTATTATTATTATACATCAGACAAGAGTTTTCTCAACTCATATACAAATTTCAAATGAAAAACTACAGAGTGTGGAACTAATGTTAATAAAGAATTCAAAACAAAATAAACTAGTAAAAAAAATCACCAAAAACACAAACCCGGCCATCAACACACACCGGTTCGCCACCAAGAGTCCAAATTGTTCTTGAAGGAGTTGACACTAGAGGCGCCAACAATCGTATCCGGAAGACTGTTCCAATTATGGAATATCCTATTGGTGATGAAAGATTGGCGTGGGGTACATTTGAATCTTTCCCGTGTCAACTTGAATCTGTGCCCTCTAAGTTGGCTGGTAGTAGCAAGGTCAAACATATCACCCATGTCGATCCCAAATCTCTGAGTCAAAGCTCGAAAGGCAACGATCAAGTCACCACGATCCCTTCGAGTCTAAACGGGGGTAAGATTAAAAAGTGCCAAGCGCTGTTCGTATGTTGGTCGCACTCTTCCATATGGTATCCTAGTGGCGCGTCTTTGTATGGACTCCAATAAATCTCGCTGCCATACCAGATTCGGACACCAGACAGGGCCCGCATATTCCAAAATGGGTCTTACATGGGTCTTGTAAAGTTCAGAACATACAGAGGGGTCACAAAAACGAAAGGTGTGTTCAAGCAACCCAAGCATTCTTCTGGCCCTAGAAGAAACATACAAAATATGCTCCGACCATGAGAGGTCCTCTGTAACCACAACACCTAAATCCAGTTGACTCCTTGTAGTGGTGAGGGGGATGCCATCAATATGGTAAGTTGTTCTTGGATTATTTTTTCCTAAGTGAAGAACCTTACACTTCGATAAATTGAGCTCAATCAACCAGTCGCAGCACCAAGAGAACAAAGTAGTCAAATCCTCCTGGAGCGAAAAAGCGTTGGTATGGGCATAGTTGTAGAGCTTAGCATCGTCAGCGAATAAGGATACCTCAGAATTGAGGAGCGCAGGCAGATCGGATATGTATACCAGAAATAGCAGCGGACCCAGAACTGATCCCTGGGGAACTCCGCTAGCGACATCAATAGTTCGAGATCTTTTCTCACCAGTGCCAACGAAGAATTTTCTACCACTCAAATAACTTTGGATCCACTCAAGCAATCCGCCCCTCACTCCGAAATGCTCCAGCTTGTAGAGAAGCCGGCGAATGGGTACTCTATCGAACGCCTTGGCAAAGTCAAGATATACGACATCTATTGGTAAATTTTTATCTAATGCTTGAGTCCAGTCATTCAAGCACTTGAGTAGGCAGGTTATCGTTGAACGCCCAGGAATAAAACCGTGCTGTTGTTTCGGCAATATTTTATTGGTTAGGAGAAATTCTAATAGTTGATCGAAGATAATTTTCTCCATAACCTTAACAACGGATGAAGTCAGAGAAATTGGGCGATAATTCCGGGCATCAAGTTTATCACCCTTCTTGTATACCGGAGTAACACGTGCAGAAAGCCAATCCATCGGCAATGATTTTGTTGAGAACGATTTTTCCATAAGGATGGACAATGGATAAGCAAGAGTTGTGCTGCATCGCTTCAGAATTACTAGGCTCAGGTTGTCTACTCCAGGAGATGAAAAGGTCCTGAGATTACTGAGATACTTAGCAACAGTCTCCTCAGGAAAAGTAACAAAATCCATGCTCTGCTGACATTTAGGCGAAAGAATAGCGGGAAGCGGTCCTATAGGTTCAGACGAGAAGGACTCACAAAATACGCTGGCGAAGCATTCATATACATCCACCAAGTTTTGACACAACTCTCCCTTCGAGTTACGTACCTTACCCTTACCCTTACCCTTACCCTAACCCTTACCCTTGCTTTTACCCTTTAGCTTACCCTTACCCTTACCCTTACCCTTACCCTTACCCTTACCATTACCCTTACCCTTACCCTTACCCTTACCCTTACCCTTACCCTTACCCTTGCTTTTACCCTTAAGCTTACCCTTACCCTTACCCTTACCCTTACCCTTACCCTTACCCTTACCCTTACCCAAACCCTTACCCTTACCCTTACCCTTACCCTTACCCTTACCCTTGCTTTTACCCTTAAGCTTACCCTTACCCTTACCCTTACCCTTACCCTTACCCTTGCTTTTACCCTTAGGCTTACCCTTACCTTTACCCTTACCCTTACCCTTACCCTTACCCTTACCCTTACCCTTACCCTTACCCTTGCTTTTACCCTTAAGCTTACCCTTACCCTTACCCTTACCCTTACCCTTACCCTTGCTTTTACCCTTAAGCTTACCCTTACCCTTACCCTTACCCTTACCCTTACCCTTGCTTTTACCCTTAGGCTTACCCTTACCCTTACCCTTACCCTTACCCTTGCTTTTACCCTTAAGCTTACCCTTACCCTTACCCTTACTCTTACCCTTACCCTTACCCTTACCCTTACCCTTACCCTTACCCTTACCCTTACCCTTACCCTTACCCTTACCCTTACCCTTACCCTTACCCTTACCCTTACCCTTACCCTTACCCTTGCTTTTACCCTTAGGCTTACCCTTACCTTTACCCTTACCCTAACCCTTACCCTTACCCTTACCCTTACCCTTACCCTTGCTTTTACCCTTAAGCTTACCCTTACCCTTACCCTTACCCTTACCCTTACCCTTACCCTTACCCTTACCCTTACCCTTAACCTTACCCTTACCCTTACCCTTACCCTTACCCTTGCTTTTACCCTTAAGCTTACCCTTACCCTTACCCTTACCCTTACCCTTACCCTTACCCTTACCCTTACCCTTACCCTTACCCTTACCCTTACCCTTACCCTTGCTTTTACCCTTAAGCTTACCCTTACCCTTACCCTTACCCTTACCCTTACCCTAACCCTTACCCTTGCTTTTACCCTTAAGCTTACCCTTACCCTTACCCTTACCCTTACCCTTACCCTTACCCTTACCCTTACCTTTACCCTTACCCTTACCCTTACCCTTACCCTTACCCTTACCCTTACCCTTACCCTTGCTTTTACCCTTAAGCTTACCCTTACCCTTACCCTTACCCTTACCCTTACCCTTACCCTTACCCTTACCCTTACCCTTACCCTTACCCTTGCTTTTACCCTTAAGCTTACCCTTACCCTTACCCTTACCCTTACCCTTACCCTTACCCTTGCTTTTACCCTTAGGCTTACCCTTACCTTTACCCTTACCCTTACCCTTACCCTTACCCTTACCCTTACCCTTACCCTTACCCTTACCCTTGCTTTTACCCTTAAGCTTACCCTTACCCTTACCCTTACCCTTACCCTTACCCTTACCCTTGCTTTTACCCTTAAGCTTACCCTTACCCTTACCCTTACCCTTACCCTTACCCTTGCTTTTACCCTTAGGCTTACCCTTACCCTTGCCCTTACCCTTGCTTTTACCCTTAAGCTTACCCTTACCCTTACCCTTACTCTTACCCTTACCCTTACCCTTACCCTTACCCTTACCCTTACCCTTACCCTTACCCTTACCCTTACCCTTACCCTTACCCTTACCCTTGCTTTTACCCTTAGACTTACCCTTACCTTTACCCTTACCCTAACCCTTACCCTTACCCTTACCCTTACCCTTACCCTTACCCTTACCCTTGCTTTTACCCTTAAGCTTACCCTTACCCTTACCCTTACCCTTACCCTTACCCTTACCCTTACCCTTACCCTTACCCTTACCCTTGCTTTTACCCTTAAGCTTACCCTTACCCTTACCCTTACCCTTACCCTTACCCTTACCCTTACCCTTTCCCTTACCCTTACCCTTACCCTTACCCTTACCCTTACCCTTGCTTTTACCCTTAAGCTTACCCTTACCCTTACCCTTACCCTTACCCTTACCCTTACCCTTACCCTTACCCTTACCCTTATCCTTGCTTTTACCCTTAGGCTTACCCTTACCTTTACCCTTACCCTTACCCTTACCCTTGCTTTTACCCTTAAGCTTACCCTTACCCTTACCCTTACCCTTACCCTTAAGCTTACCCTTACCCTTACCCTTACCCTTACCCTTACCCTTACCCTTAACCTTACCCTTGCTTTTACCCTTAAGCTTACCCTTACCCTTACCCTTACCCTTACCCTTACCCTTGCTTTTACCCTTAAGCTTACCCTTACCCTTACCCTTACCCTTACCCTTACCCTTAAGCTTTCCCTTACCCTTACCCTTACCCTTACCCTTACCCTTACCCTTACCCTTACCCTTACCCTTACCCTTACCCTTACCCTTACCCTTACCCTTACCCTTACCCTTACCCTTGCTTTTACCCTTAAGCTTACCCTTACCCTTACCCTTACATTAAGCTTACCCTTACCCTTACCCTTACCCTTACCCTCACCCTTACCCTTACCCTTGCTTTTACCCTTAAGCTTACCCTTACCCTTACCCTTACCCTTACCCTTAAGCTTACCCTTACCCTTACCTTTACCCTTACCCTTACCCTTACCCTTACCCTTGCTTTTACCCTTAAGCTTACCCTTACCCTTACCCTTACCCTTACCCTTAAGCTTACCCTTACCCTTACCCTTACCCTTACCCTTACCCTTACCCTTACCCTTACCCTTACCCTTGCTTTTACCCTTAAGCTTACCCTTACCCTTACCCTTACCCTTACCCTTGCTTTTACCCTTAAGCTTACCCTTACCCTTACCCTTACCCTTACCCTTAAGCTTACCCTTACCCTTACCCTTACCCTTACCCTTACCCTTACCCTTACCCTTACCCTTGCTTTTACCCTTAAACTTACCCTTACCCTTACCCTTACCCTTACCCTTACCCTTACCCTTACCCTTACCCTTACCCTCACCCTTGCTTTTACCCTTAAGCTTACCCTTACCCTTACCCTTACCCTTACCCTTACTCTTACCCTTGCTTTTACCCTTAAGCTTACCCTTACCCTTGCCCTTACCCTTACCCTTACCCTTACCCTTGCTTTTACCCTTAGGCTTACCCTTACCCTTACCCTTACCCTTACCCCTGCTTTTACCCTTAAGCTTACCCTTACCCTTACCCTTACTCTTACCCTTACCCTTACCCTTACCCTTACCCTTGCTTTTACCCTTAGGCTTACCCTTACCTTTACCCTTACCCTTACCCTTACCCTTACCCTTACCCTTACCCTTACCCTTACCCTTACCCTTACCCTTACCCTTACCCTTACCCTTACCCTTACCCTTGCTTTTACCCTTAAGCTAACCCTTACCCTTACCCTTACCCTTACCCTTACCCTTACCCTTAACCTTACCCTTACCCTTGCTTTTACCCTTAAGCTCACCCTTACCCTTACCCTTACCCTTACCCTTACACTCACCCTTACCCTGACCCTTACCCTTGCTTTTACCCTTAAGCTTACCCTTACTCTTACCCTTACCCTTACCCTTAAGCTTACCCTTACCCTTACCCTTACCCTTACCCTTACCCTTACCCTTACCCTTACCCTTACCCTTACCCTTACCCTTGCTTTTACCCTTAAGCTTACCCTTACCCTTACCCTTACCCTTACCCTTACCCTTGCTTTTACCCTTAAGCTTACCCTTACCCTTACCCTTACCCTTAAGCTTACCCTTACCCTTACCCTTACCCTTACCCTTACCCTTACCCTTACCCTTACCCTTGCTTTTACCCTTAAGCTTACCCTTACCCTTACCCTTACCCTTACCCTAACCCTTACCCTTAACCTTACCCTTACCCTTACCCTTACCCTTACCCTTACCCTTGCTTTTACCCTTAGGCTTACCCTTACCTTTACCCTTACCATTACCCTTACCCTTACCCTTACCCTTACCCTTACCCTTACCCTTACCCTTACCCTTACCCTTACCCTTGCTTTTACCCTTAAGCTTACCCTTACCCTTACCCTTACCCTTACCCTTACCCTTAGCCTTACCCTTACCCTTACCCTTACCCTTACCCTTGCTTTTACCCTTAAGCTTACCCTTACCCTTACCCTTACCCTTACCCTTACCCTTACCCTTACCCTTACCCTTACCCTTACCCTTACCCTTACCCTTACCCTTACCCTTACCCTTACCCTTACCCTTACCCTTACCCTTACCCTTACCCTTACCCTTACCCTTACCCTTACCCTTACCCTTACCCTTACCCTTGCTTTTACCCTTAAGCTTACCCTTACCTTTACCCTTACTCTTACCCTTACCCTTACCCTTACCCTTACCCTTACCCTTGCTTTTACCCTTAAGCTTACCCTTACCCTTACCTTTACCCTTACCCTTACCCTTACCCTTACCCTTACCCTTACCCTTACTCTTACCCTTACCCTTACCCTTACCCTTGCTTTTACCCTTAGGCTTACCCTTACCTTTAGCCTTACCCTTACCCTTACCCTTACCCTTACCCTTACCCTTACCCTTACCCTTACCCTTGCTTTTACCCTTAAGCTTACCCTTACCCTTACCCTTACCCTTACCCTTACCCTTACCCTTACCCTTACCCTTGCTTTTACCCTTAAGCTTACCCTTACCCTTACCCTTACCCTTACACTTACCCTTGCTTTTACCCTTAGGCTTACCCTTACCTTTACCCTTACCCTTACCCTTACCCTTACCCTTACCCTTACCCTTACCCTTACCCTTACCCTTACCCTTACCCTTGCTTTTACCCTTAAGCTTACCCTTACCCTTACCCTTACCCTTACCCTTACCCTTACCCTTGCTTTTACCCTTAAGCTTACCCTTACCCTTACCCTTACCCTTACCCTTACCCTTGCTTTTACCCTTAGGCTTACCCTTACCCTTACCCTTACCCTTACCCTTGCTTTTACCCTTAAGCTTACCCTTACCCTTACCCTTACCCTTACCCTTACCCTTACCCTTACCCTTACCCTTACCCTTACCCTTACCCTTACCCTTACCCTTACCCTTACCCTTACCCTTACCCTTACCCTTACCCTTACCCTTACCCTTACCCTTACCCTTACCCTTACACTTACCCTTGCTTTTACCCTTAGGCTTACCCTTACCCTTACCCTTAAGCTTACCCTTACCCTTACCCTTACCCTTACCCTTACCCTTACCCTTACCCTTACCCTTACCGTTACCCTTACCCTTACCCTTACCCTTACCCTTACCCTTACCCTTGCTTTTACCCTTAAGCTTACCCTTACCCTTACCCTTACTCTTACCCTTACCCTTACCCTTACCCTTACCCTTACCCTTGCTTTGACCCTTAGGCTTACCCTTACCTTTACCCTTACCCTTACCCTTACCCTTACCCTTACCCTTACCCTTACCCTTACCCTTACCCTTACCCTTACCCTTGCTTTTACCCTTAAGCTTACCCTTACCCTTACCCTTACCCTTACCCTTACCCTTACCCTTACCCTTACCCTTGCTTTTACCCTTAAGCTTACCCTTACCCTTACCCTTACCCTTACCCTTACCCTTGCTTTTACCCTTAGGCTTACCCTTACCCTTACCCTTACCCTTACCCTTGCTTTTACCCTTAAGCTTACCCTTACCCTTACCCTTACCCTTACCCTTACCCTTACCCTTACCCTTACCCTTACCCTTACCCTTACCCTTACCCTTACCCTTACCCTTACCCTTGCTTTTACCCTTAAGCTTACCCTTACCCTTACCCTTACCCTTACCCTTACCCTTGCTTTTACCCTTAGGCTTACCCTTACCCTCACCCTTACCCTTACCCTTACCCTTACCCTTACCCTTACCCTTTCTTTTACCCTTAAGCTTACCCTTACCCTTACCCTTACCCTTACCCTTACCCTTACCCTTACCCTTACCCTTGCTTTTACCCTTAAGCTTACCTTTACCCTTACCCTTACCCTTACCCTCACCCTTACCCTTACCCTTACACTTGCTTATACCCTTAAGCTTACCCTTACCCTTACCCTTACCCTTACACTTACCCTTACCCTTACCCTTACCCTTACCCTTACCCTTACCCTTACCCTTGCTTTTACCCTTAGGCTTACCCTTACCTTTACCCTTACCCTTACCCTTACCCTTACCCTTACCCTTACCCTTACCCTTGCTTTTACCCTTAAGCTTACCCTTACCCTTACCCTTACTCTTACCCTTACCCTAACCCTTACCCTTGCTCTTACCCTTAAGCTTACCCTTACCCTTACCCTTACCCTTACCCTTACCCTTACCCTTACCCTTACCCTTACCCTTACCCTTACCCTTACCCTTACCCTTACCCTTACCCTTACCCTTACCCTTACCCTTACCCTTACCCTTGCTTTTACCCTTAAGCTTACCCTTACCCTTACCCTTACCCTTACCCTTACCCTTACCCTTACCCTTATCCTTACCCTTGCTTTTACCCTTAAGCTTACCCTTACCCTTACCCTTACCCTTACCCTTACCCTTACCCTTACCCTTACCCTTACCCTTACCCTTACCCTTACCCTTACCCTTGCTTTTACTCTTAGGCTTACCCTTACCTTTACCCTTACCCTTACCCTTACCCTTACCCTCACCCTTACCCTTACCCTTGCTTTTACCCTTAAGCTTACCCTTACCCTTACCCTTACCTCCACCCTTACCCTTGCTTTTACCCTTAAGCTTACCCTTACCCTTACCCTTAACCTTACCCTTACCCTTGCTTTTACCCTTAGGCTTACCCTTACCCTTACCCTTACCCTTACCCTTGCTTTTACCCTTAAGCTTACCCTTACCCTTACCCTTACTCTTACCCTTACCCTTACCCTTACCCTTACCCTTACCCTTACCCTTACCCTTACCCTTTCCCTTACCCTTACCCTTGCTTTTACCCTTAGGCTTACCCTTACCTTTACCCTTACCCTAACCCTTACCCTTACCCTTACCCTTACACTTACCCTTGCTTTTACCCTTAAGCTTACCCTTACCCTTACCCTTACCCTTACCCTTACCCTTACCCTTACCCTTACCCTTGCCCTTACCCTTACCCTTGCTTTTACCCTTAAGCTCACCCTTTCCCTTACCCTTACCCTTACCCTTACCCTTACCCTTACCCTTACCCTTACCCTTACCCTTACCCTTACCCTTACCCTTACCCTTACCCTTGCTTTTACCCTTAAGCTCACCCTTACCCTTACCCTTACCCTTACCCTTACCCTTACCCGTACCCTTACCCTTACCCCTACCCTTACCCTTGCTTTTACCCTTAGGCTTACCCTTACCTTTACCCATACCCTTACCCTTACCCTTACCCTTGCTTTTACCCTTAAGCTTACCCTTACCCTTACCCTTACCCTTAAGCTTACCCTTACCCTTACCCTTACCCTTACCCTTACCCTTACCCTTACCCTTACCCTTACCCTTACCCTTACCCTTACCCTTACCCTTACCCTTGCTTTTACCCTTAAGCTTACCCTTACCCTTACCCTTACCCTTACCCTTACCCTTGCTTTTACCCTTAAGCTTACCCTTACCCTTACCCTTACCCTTAAGCTTACCCTTACCCTTACCCTTACCCTTACCCTTACCCTTACCCTTACCCTTACCCTTACCCTTACCCTTACCCTTACCCTTACCCTTACCCTTACCCTTACCCTTGCTTTTACCCTTAAGCTTACCCTTACCCTTACCCTTACCCTTACCCTTAAGCTTACCCTTACCCTTACCCTTACCCTTACCCTTACCCTTAACCTTACCCTTGCTTTTACCCTTAAGCTTACCCTTAAGCTTACCCTTACCCTTACCCTTACCCTTACCCTTAAGCTTACCCTTACCCTTACCCTTACCCTTACCCTTGCTTTTACCCTTAAGCTTACCCTTACCCTTACCCTTACCCTTACCCTTAAGCTTACCCTTACCCTTACCCTTACCCTTACCCTTACCCTTACCCTTACCCTTACCCTTACCCTTACCCTTGCTTTTACCCTTAAGCTTACCCTTACCCTTACCCTTACCCTTACCCTTGCTTTTACCCTTAAGCTTACCCTTAACCTTACCCTTACCCTTACCCTTAAGCTTACCCTTACCCTTACCCTTACCCTTACCCTTACCCTTACCCTTACCCTTACCCTTACCCTTACCCTTACCCTTACCCTTACCCTTGCTTTTACCCTTAAGCTAACCCTTACCCTTACCCTTACCCTTACCCTTACCCTTGCTTTTACCCTTAGGCTTACCCTTACCTTTACCCTTACCCTTACCCTTACCCTTACCCTTACCCTTACCCTTACCTTTACCCTTACCCTTGCTTTTACCCTTAAGCTTACCCTTACCCTTACCCTTACCCTTACCCTTACCCTTACCCTTACCCTTACCCTTACCCTTACCCTTACCCTTTCCCTTGCTTTTACCCTTAAGCTTACCCTTACCCTTACCCTTACCCTTACCCTTACCCTTACCCTTACCCTTACCCTTACCCTTACCCTTACCCTTACCCTTACCCTTGCTTTTACCCTTAAGCTTACCCTTACCCTTACCCTTACTCTTACCCTTACCCTTACCCTTACCCTTACCCTTACCCTTGCTTTGACCCTTAGGCTTACCCTTACCTTTACCCTTACCCTTACCCTTACCCTTACCCTTACCCTTACCCTTACCCTTAAACTTACCCTTACCCTTACCCTTGCTTTTACGCTTAAGCTTACCCTTACCCTTACCCTTACCCTTACCCTTACCCTTACCCTTACCCTTACCCTTACCCTTACCCTTACCCTTGCTTTTACCCTTAAGCTTACCCTTACCCTTACCCTTACCCTTACCCTTACCCTTGCTTTTACCCTTAGGCTTACCCTTACCCTTACCCTTACCCTTGCTTTTACCCTTAAGCTTACCCTTACCCTTACCCTTACCCTTACCCTTACCCTTACCCTTACCCTTACCCATACCCTTACCCTTACCCTTACCCTTACCCTTACCCTTACCCTTACCCTTACCCTTGCTTTTACCCTTAAGCTTACCCTTACCCTTACCCTTACCCTTACCCTTACCCTTGCTTTTACCCTTAGGCTTACCCTTACCCTTACCCTTACCCTTACCCTTACCCTTACCCTTTCTTTTACCCTTAAGCTTACCCTTACCCTTACCCTTACCCTTACCCTTACCCTTACCCTTACCCTTACCCTTGCTTTTACCCCTAAGCTTACCCTTACCCTTACCCTTACCCTTACCCTCACCCTTACCCTTACCCTTACACTTGCTTATACCCTTAAGCTTACCCTTACCCTTACCCTTACCCTTACCCTTACCCTTACCCTTACCCTTACCCTTACCCTTACCCTTACCCTTACCCTTACCCTTACCCTTACCCTTACCCTTGCTTTTACCCTTAGGCTTACCCTTACCTTTACCCTTACCCTTACCCTTACCCTTACCCTTACCCTTACCCTTACCCTTGCTTTTACCCTTAAGCTTACCCTTACCCTTACCCTTACTCTTACCCTTACCCTAACCCTTACCCTTGCTCTTACCCTTAAGCTTACCCTTACCCTTACCCTTACCCTTACCCTTACCCTTACCCTTACCCTTACCCTTACCCTTACCCTTGCTTTTACCCTTAAGCTTACCCTTACCCTTACCCTTACCCTTACCCTTACCCTTACCCTTACCCTTACCCTTACCCTTATCCTTACCCTTGCTTTTACCCTTAAGCTTACCCTTACCCTTACCCTTACCCTTACCCTTACCCTTACCCTTACCCTTACCCTTACCCTTACCCTTACCCTTACCCTTACCCTTACCCTTACCCTTGCTTTTACTCTTAGGCTTACCCTTACCTTTACCCTTACCCTTACCCTTACCCTTACCCTCACCCTTACCCTTACCCTTGCTTTTACCCTTAAGCTTACCCTTACCCTTACCCTTACCCTCACCCTTACCCTTGCTTTTACCCTTAAGCTTACCCTTACCCTTACCCTTAACCTTACCCTTACCCTTGCTTTTACCCTTAGGCTTACCCTTACCCTTACCCTTACCCTTACCCTTGCTTTTACCCTTAAGCTTACCCTTACCCTTACCCTTACTCTTACCCTTACCCTTACCCTTACCCTTACCCTTACCCTTACCCTTACCCTTACCCTTACCCTTGCTTTTACCCTTAGGCTTACCCTTACCTTTACCCTTACCCTAACCCTTACCCTTACCCTTACCCTTACACTTACCCTTGCTTTTACCCTTAAGCTTACCCTTACCCTTACCCTTACCGTTACCCTTACCCTTACCCTTACCCTTACCCTTACCCTTACCCTTACCCTTACCCTTGCTTTTACCCTTAAGCTCACCCTTACCCTTACCCTTACCCTTACCCTTACCCTTACCCTTACCCTTACCCTTACCCTTACCCTTGCTTTTACCCTTAAGCTTACCCTTACCCTTACCCTTGCTTTTACCCTTAAGCTTACCCTTACCCTTACCCTTACCCTTAAGCTTACCCTTACCCTTACCCTTACCCTTACCCTTACCCTTACCCTTACCCTTACCCTTACCCTTACCCTTACCCTTAAGCTTACCCTTACCCTTACCCTTACCCTTACCCTTACCCTTACCCTTACCCTTACCCTTACCCTTACCCTTACCCTTACCCTTACCCTTACCCTTACCCTTACCCTTGCTTTTACCCTTAAGCTTACCCTTACCCTTACCCTTACCCTTACCCTTAAGCTTACCCTTACCCTTACCCTTACCCTTACCCTTACCCTTAACCTTACCCTTGCTTTTACCCTTAAGCTTACCCTTAAGCTTACCCTTACCCTTACCCTTACCCTTACCCTTAAGCTTACCCTTACCCTTACCCTTACCCTTACCCTTGCTTTTACCCTTAAGCTTACCCTTACCCTTACCCTTACCCTTACCCTTAAGCTTACCCTTACCCTTACCCTTACCCTTACCCTTACCCTTACCCTTACCCTTACCCTTACCCTTACCCTTGCTTTTACCCTTAAGCTTACCCTTACCCTTACCCTTACCCTTACCCTTGCTTTTACCCTTAAGCTTACCCTTAACCTTACCCTTACCCTTACCCTTAAGCTTACCCTTACCCTTACCCTTACCCTTACCCTTACCCTTACCCTTACCCTTACCCTTACCCTTACCCTTACCCTTACCCTTACCCTTGCTTTTACCCTTAAGCTAACCCTTACCCTTACCCTTACCCTTACCCTTACCCTTGCTTTTACCCTTAGGCTTACCCTTACCTTTACCCTTACCCTTACCCTTACCCTTACCCTTACCCTTACCCTTACCTTTACCCTTACCCTTGCTTTTACCCTTAAGCTTACCCTTACCCTTACCCTTACCCTTACCCTTACCCTTACCCTTACCCTTACCCTTACCCTTACCCTTACCCTTTCCCTTGCTTTTACCCTTAAGCTTACCCTTACCCTTACCCTTACCCTTACCCTTACCCTTACCCTTACCCTTACCCTTACCCTTACCCTTACCCTTACCCTTACCCTTGCTTTTACCCTTAAGCTTACCCTTACCCTTACCCTTACTCTTACCCTTACCCTTACCCTTACCCTTACCCTTACCCTTGCTTTGACCCTTAGGCTTACCCTTACCTTTACCCTTACCCTTACCCTTACCCTTACCCTTACCCTTACCCTTACCCTTACCCTTAAACTTACCCTTACCCTTACCCTTGCTTTTACGCTTAAGCTTACCCTTACCCTTACCCTTACCCTTACCCTTACCCTTACCCTTACCCTTACCCTTACCCTTACCCTTACCCTTGCTTTTACCCTTAAGCTTACCCTTACCCTTACCCTTACCCTTACCCTTACCCTTGCTTTTACCCTTAGGCTTACCCTTACCCTTACCCTTACCCTTGCTTTTACCCTTAAGCTTACCCTTACCCTTACCCTTACCCTTACCCTTACCCTTACCCTTACCCTTACCCATACCCTTACCCTTACCCTTACCCTTACCCTTACCCTTACCCTTACCCTTACCCTTGCTTTTACCCTTAAGCTTACCCTTACCCTTACCCTTACCCTTACCCTTACCCTTGCTTTTACCCTTAGGCTTACCCTTACCCTTACCCTTACCCTTACCCTTACCCTTACCCTTTCTTTTACCCTTAAGCTTACCCTTACCCTTACCCTTACCCTTACCCTTACCCTTACCCTTACCCTTACCCTTGCTTTTACCCCTAAGCTTACCCTTACCCTTACCCTTACCCTTACCCTCACCCTTACCCTTACCCTTACACTTGCTTATACCCTTAAGCTTACCCTTACCCTTACCCTTACCCTTACCCTTACCCTTACCCTTACCCTTACCCTTACCCTTACCCTTACCCTTACCCTTACCCTTACCCTTACCCTTACCCTTGCTTTTACCCTTAGGCTTACCCTTACCTTTACCCTTACCCTTACCCTTACCCTTACCCTTACCCTTACCCTTACCCTTGCTTTTACCCTTAAGCTTACCCTTACCCTTACCCTTACTCTTACCCTTACCCTAACCCTTACCCTTGCTCTTACCCTTAAGCTTACCCTTACCCTTACCCTTACCCTTACCCTTACCCTTACCCTTACCCTTACCCTTACCCTTACCCTTGCTTTTACCCTTAAGCTTACCCTTACCCTTACCCTTACCCTTACCCTTACCCTTACCCTTACCCTTACCCTTACCCTTATCCTTACCCTTGCTTTTACCCTTAAGCTTACCCTTACCCTTACCCTTACCCTTACCCTTACCCTTACCCTTACCCTTACCCTTACCCTTACCCTTACCCTTACCCTTACCCTTACCCTTACCCTTGCTTTTACTCTTAGGCTTACCCTTACCTTTACCCTTACCCTTACCCTTACCCTTACCCTCACCCTTACCCTTACCCTTGCTTTTACCCTTAAGCTTACCCTTACCCTTACCCTTACCCTCACCCTTACCCTTGCTTTTACCCTTAAGCTTACCCTTACCCTTACCCTTAACCTTACCCTTACCCTTGCTTTTACCCTTAGGCTTACCCTTACCCTTACCCTTACCCTTACCCTTGCTTTTACCCTTAAGCTTACCCTTACCCTTACCCTTACTCTTACCCTTACCCTTACCCTTACCCTTACCCTTACCCTTACCCTTACCCTTACCCTTACCCTTGCTTTTACCCTTAGGCTTACCCTTACCTTTACCCTTACCCTAACCCTTACCCTTACCCTTACCCTTACACTTACCCTTGCTTTTACCCTTAAGCTTACCCTTACCCTTACCCTTACCGTTACCCTTACCCTTACCCTTACCCTTACCCTTACCCTTACCCTTACCCTTACCCTTGCTTTTACCCTTAAGCTCACCCTTACCCTTACCCTTACCCTTACCCTTACCCTTACCCTTACCCTTACCCTTACCCTTACCCTTGCTTTTACCCTTAAGCTTACCCTTACCCTTACCCTTACCCTTACCCTTACCCTTACCCTTACCCTTACCCTTACCCTTACCCTTACCCTTACCCTTACCCTTACCCTTGCTTTTACCCTTAGGCTTACCCTTACCTTTACCCTTACCCTTACCCTTACCCTTACCCTTACCCTTGCTTTTACCCTTAAGATTACCCTTACCCTTACCCTTACCCTTAAGCTTACCCTTACCCTTACCCTTACCCTTACCCTTAACCTTACCCTTACCCTTACCCTTACCCTTACCCTTACCCTTGCTTTTACCCTTAAGCTTACCCTTACCCTTACCCTTACCCTTACCCTTACCCTTGCTTTTACCCTAAAGCTTACCCTTACCCTTACCCTTACCCTTAAGCTTACCCTTACCCTTACCCTTACCCTTACCCTTACCCTTACCCTTACCCTTACCCTTACCCTTACCCTTACCCTTACCCTTACCCTTACCCTTACCCTTGCTTTTACCCTTAAACTTACCCTTACCCTTACCCTTACCCTTACCCTTAAGCTTACCCTTACCCTTACCCTTACCCTTACCCTTAACCTTACCCTTGCTTTTACCCTTAAGCTTACCCTTACCCTTACCCTTACCCTTACCCTTAAGCTTACCCTTACCCTTACCCTTACCCTTACCCTTGCTTTTACCCTTAAGCTTACCCTTACCCTTACCCTTACCCTTACCCTTAAGCTTACCCTTACCCTTACCCTTACCCTTACCCTTACCCTTACCCTTACCCTTACCCTTACCCTTACCCTTGCTTTTACGCTTAAGCTTACCCTTACCCTTACCCTTACCCTTACCCTTGCTTTTACCCTTAAGCTTACCCTTAACCTTACCCTTAAACTTACCCTTTAGCTTACCCTTACCCTTACCCTTACCCTTACCTTTACCCTTACCCTTACCCTTACCCTTACCCTTACCCTTACCCTTACCCTTACCCTTACCCTTACCCTTACCCTTGCTTTTACCCTTAAGCTTACCCTTACCCTTACCCTTACCCTTACCCTTACCCTTACCCTTGCTTTTACCCTTAGGCTTACCCTTACCTTTACCCTTACCCTTACCCTTACCCTTACCCTTATCCTTACCCTTACCCTTGCTTTTACCCTTAAGCTTACCCTTACCCTTACCCTTACCCTTACCCTTACCCTTACCCTTACCCTTGCCCTTGCTTTTACCCTTAAGCTTACCCTTACCCTTACCCTTACCCTTACCCTTACCCTTGCTTTTACCCTTAGGCTTACCCTTACTCTTACCCTTACCCTTACCCTTGCTTTTACCCTTAAGCTTACCCTTACCCTTACCCTTACCCTTACCCTTACCCTTACCCTTACCCTTACCCTTACCCTTACCCTTACCCTTACCCTTGCTTTTACCCTTAAGCTTACCCTTACCCTTACCTTTACCCTTACCCTTACCCTTACCCTTACCCTTACCCTTACCCTTACCCTCACCCTTGCTTTTACCCTTAAGCTTACCCTTACCCTTACCCTTACCCTTACCCTTACCCTTACCCTTGCTTTTACCCTTAAGCTTACCCTTACCCTTACCCTTACCCTTACCCTTACCCTTGCTTTTACCCTTAGGCTTACCCTTACCCTTACCCTTACCCTTACCCTTACCTTTGCTTTTACCCTTAAGCTTACCCTTACCCTTACCCTTACCCTTACCCTTACCCTAACCCTTACCCTTACCCTTACCCTCACCCTTGCTTTTACCCTTAAGCTTACCCTTACCCTTACCCTTACCCTTGCTTTTACCCTTAAGCTTACCCTTACCCTTACCCTTACCCTTACCCTTACCCTTGCTTTTACCCTTAAGCTTACCCTTACCCTTACCCTTACCCTTACTCTTACCCTTACCCTTACCCTTACCCTTACCCTTGCTTTTACCCTTAGGCTTACCCTTACCTTTACCCTTACCCTTACCCTTACCCTTACCCTTACCCTTACCCTTACCCTTACCCTTACCCTTACCCTTACCCTTGCTTTTACCCTTAAGCTTACCCTTACCCTTACCCTTACCCTTACCCTTACCCTTACCCTTACCCTTACCCTTGCTTTTACCCTTAAGCTCACCCTTACCCTTACCCTTACCCTTACCCTTACCCTTACCCTTACTCTTACCCTTACCCTTGCTTTTACCCTTAAGCTTACCCTTACCCTTACCCTTACCCTTGAGCTTACCCTTACACTTACCCTTACCCTTACCCTTACCCTTACCCTTACCCTTACCCTTGCTTTTACCCTTTAGCTTACCCTTACCCTTACCCTTACCCTTACCCTTACCCTTACCCTTACCCTTACCCTTACCCTTGCTTTTACCCTTAGGCTTACCCTAACCTTTACCCTTACCATTACCCTTACCCTTACCCTTACCCTTACCCTTACCCTTACCCTTGCTTTTACCCTTAAGCTTACCCTTACCCTTACCCTTACCCTTACCCTTACCCTTACCCTTGCTTTTACCCTTAAGCTTACCCTTACCCTTACTCTTACCCCTACCCTTACCCTTACCCTTACCCTTACCCTTACCCTTACCCTTACCCTTACCCTTACCCTTGCTTTTACCCTTAAGCTCACCCTTACCCTTACCCTTACCCTTACCCTTACCCTTACCCTTACCCTTACCCTTACTCTTACCCTTACCCTTGCTTTTACCCTTAAGCTTACCCTTACCCTTACCCTTACCCTTAAGCTTACCCTTACCCTTACCCTTACCCTTACCCTTACCCTTACCCTTAACCTTGCTTTTACCCCTAAGCTTACCCTTACCCTTACCCTTACCCTTACCCTTACCCTTGCTTTTACCCTTAAGCTTACCCTTACCCTTACCCTTACCCTTACCCTTAAGCTTACGCTTACCCTTACCCTAACCCTTACCCTTACCCTTGCTTTTACCCTTAAGCTTACCCTTACCCTTACCCTTACCCTTACCCTTACCCTTACCCTTACCCTTACCCTTACCCTTACCCTTACACTTGCTTTTACCCTTAGGCTTACCCTTACCTTTACCCTTACCATTACCCTTACCCTTACCCTTACCCTTACCCTTACTCTTACCCTTGCTTTTACCCTTAAGCTTACCCTTACCCTTACCCTTACCCTTACCCTTACCATTACCCTTACCCTTGCTTTTACCCTTAAGCTTACCCTTACCCTTACCCTTACCCTTACCCTTACCCTTACCCTTACCCTTACCCTTACCCTTACCCTTACCCTTACCCTTACCCTTACCCTTACCCTTACCCTTACCCTTACCCTTACCCTTACCCTTACCCTCACCCTTGCTTTTACCCTTAAGCTTACCCTTACCCTTACCCTTACCCTTACCCTTACCCTTGCTTTTACCCTTAAGCTTACCCTTACCCTTACTCTTACCCCTACCCTTACCCTTACCCTTACCCTTACCCTTACCCTTACCCTTACCCTTGCTTTCACCCTTAGGCTTACCCTCACCTTTACCCTTACCCTTACCCTTACCCTTACCCTTACCCTTACCCTTACCCTTGCTTTTACCCTTAAGCTTACCCTCACCCTTACCCTTACCCTTACCCTTAGCCTTACCCTTACCCTTGCTTTTACCCTTAAGCTTACCCTTACCCTTACCCTTACCCTTACCCTTACCCTTGCTTTTACCCTTAGGCTTACCCTTACCCTTACCCTTACCCTTACCCTTAAGCTTACCCTTACCCTTACCCTTACCCTTACCCTTACCCTTACCCTTACCCTTACCCTTACCCTTACCCTTACCCTTACCCTTACCCTTACCCTTACCCTTACCCTTACCCTTACCCTTGCTTTTACCCTTAAGCTTACCCTTACCCTTACCCTTACTCTTACCCTTACCCTTACCCTTACCCTTACCCTTACCCTTACCCTTACCCTTACCCTTACCCTTAATTAGGGTAAGGGTAAGGGTAAGCTTAAGGGTAAAAGCAAGGGTAAGGGTAAGGGTAAGGGTAAGGGTAAGGGTAAGGGTAAGGGTAAGGGTAAGGGTAAGGGTAAGGGTAAGGGTAAGGGTAAGGGTAAGGGTAAGGGTAAGGGTAAGGGTAAGGGTAAGCTTAAGGGTAAGGGTGAGGGTAAGGGTAAGGGTAAGCTTAAGGGTAAAAGCAAGGGTAAGGGTAAGGGTAAGGGTAAGGGTAAGGGTAAGCTTAAGGGTAAGGGTAAGGGTAAGGGTAAGGATAAGCTTAAGGGTAAAAGCAAGGGTAAGGTTAAGGGTAAGGGTAAGGGTAAGGGTAAGGGTAAGGGTAAGCTTAAGGGTAAGGGTAAGGGTAAGGGTAAGGGTAAGCTTAAGGATAAAGCAAGGGTAAGGTAAGGGTAAGGGTAAGGGTAAGGGTAAGGGTAAGGGTAAGGGTAAGGGTAAGGGTAAGGGTAAGGGTAAGGGTAAGGGTAAGGGTAAGGGTAAGCTTAAGGGTAAGGGTAAGGGTAAGGGTAAGCTTAAGGGTAAAAGCAAGGGTAAGGGTAAGGGTAAGGGTAAGGGTAAGGGTAAGCTTAAGGGTAAAAGCAAGGGTAAGGGTAAGGGTAAGGGTAAGGGTAAGGGTAAGGGTAAGGGTAAGGGTAAGGGTAAGGGTAAGGGTAAGGGTAAGGGTAAGCTTAAGGGTAAGGGTAAGGGTAAGGGTAAGCTTAAGGGTAAAAAGAAGGGTAAGGGTAAGGGTAAGGGTAAGGGTAAAGGTAAGGGTAAGCCTAAGGGTAAAAGCAAGGGTAAGGGTAAGGGTAAGGGTAAGGGTAAGGGTAAGGGTAAGGGTAAGGGTAAGGGTAAGGGTAAGGGTAAGGGTAAGGGTAAGGGTAAGGGTAAGGGTAAGGGTAAGGGTAAGGGTAAGGGTAAGGGTAAGCTTAAGGGTAAAAGCAAGTGTAAGGGTAAGGGTAAGGGTAAGGGTGAGGGTAAGGGTAAGGGTAAGGGTAAGCTTAAGGGTAAAAGCAAGGGTAAGGGTAAGGGTAAGGGTAAGAGTAAGGGTAAGGGTAAGGGTAAGGGTAAGGGTAAGGGTAAGCTTAAGGGTAAAAGCAAGGGTAAGGGTAAGGGTAAGGGTAAGGGTTAGGGTAAGGGTAAAGGTAAGGGTAAGCCTAAGGGTAAAAGCAAGGGTAAGGGTAAGGGTAAGGGTAAGGGTAAGGGTAAGGGTAAGGGTAAGGGTAAGGGTAAGAGTAAGGGTAAGGGTAAGTGTAAGCTTAAGGGTAAAAGCAAGGGTAAGGGTAAGGGTAAGGGTAAGGGTAAGCCTAAGGGTAAAAGCAAGGGTAAGGGTAAGGTTAAGGGTAAGGGTAAGGGTAAGCTTAAGGGTAAAAGCAAGGGTAAGGGTAAGGGTAAGGGTAAGGGTAAGCTTAAGGGTAAAAGCAAGGGTAAGGGTAAGGGTGAGGGTAAGGGTAAGGGTAAGGGTAAGGGTAAAGGTAAGGGTAAGCCTAAGAGTAAAAGCAAGGGTAAGGGTAAGGGTAAGGGTAAGGGTAAGGGTAAGGGTAAGGATAAGGGTAAGGGTAAGGGTAAGGTTAAGCTTAAGGGTAAAAGCAAGGGTAAGGATAAGGGTAAGGGTAAGGGTAAGGGTAAGGGTAAGGGTAAGGGTAAGGGTAAGGGTAAGGGTAAGGGTAAGGGTAAGGGTAAGCTTAAGGGTAAAAGCAAGGGTAAGGGTAAGGGTAAGGGTAAGGGTAAGGGTAAGGGTAAGGGTAAGGGTAAGGGTAAGGGTAAGGGTAAGCTTAAGGGTAAAAGCAAGGGTAAGGGTTAGGGTAAGGGTAAGGGTAAGGGTAAGGGTAAGGGTAAGCTTAAGGGTAAAAGCAAGGGTAAGGGTAAGTGTAAGGGTAAGGGTAAGAGTAAGGGTAAAGGTAAGGGTAAGCCTAAGGGTAAAAGCAAGGGTAAGGGTAAGGGTAAGGGTAAGGGTAAGGGTAAGGGTGAGGGTAAGGGTAAGGGTAAGGGTAAGGGTAAGCTTAAGGGTATAAGCAAGGGTAAGGGTAAGGGTAAGGGTGAGGGTAAGGGTAAGGGTAAGGGTAAGGGTAAGCTTAAGGGTAAAAGCAAGGGTAAGGGTAAGGGTAAGGGTAAGGGTAAGGGTAAGGGTAAGGGTAAGGGTAAGCTTAAGGGTAAAAGCAAGGGTAAGGGTAAGGGTAAGGGTAAGGGTAA